>JAEQBH010008814.1:0-105269 GCA_016808115.1 Tetrastigma voinierianum
ATCTTTTTTGAAACTGGTATAGGGTTAAAACTTTTCCCCATGTTCCTAAGCAAAAAAAAAAAAGCCTTTAGGCTACACCTTGGATCTCCAAATGATATTTGCGAGGAAAGAGGAGGGGTTTGGTTCCAAAGCTTTGAAAAGAGACTTACTGGGAAACTGTTCACTTCTCTCTTCCACCCAAATCGCCTTGTCCTATAAATTTGGTTTTACTTTTTTCCAACTTAAACACAACAAGAAGTTGTCCACCTTCTCTATTTTCCAACCAGGTCTTGAAATTAGAGGGTTCCAACACCCTCTCTCTCATTTGGGCTCCAAAAATCTGTAACCAAAACATCTTTAGAAACAACAATAGTGCATAAAATGGGGTAGGCAACAGTCAATGGCATAGGTTCACTGTCCACATCACTTGTCTTTTCCCATTGCCTGCTACTAAAGAAAGTCTAGCTACAACATGCCAATCCTTTCCAACTGCTTCCCCTACCCTTACCCATAACCAACCTTCGCATTCCTAGTACACCATCTCTCTTGTTACTCTACATGCACATAAAGAATTTTATTAAAAGTGGAAGGATTCTTAATTCCCAAACGCCTTCCCTCTTGTCTAAGCAAATTGTTGGTCGTTTCACTAAATGAAGTCGTTATTCAATAGCCCTACCTCCCCACAAAGTTCCTTTGAATTTGTTCAATCTTTCAATGTAAATCCACTTAGAGATAGGGAGAAGACATGAAATGAATAGCTAAGCTACCCTTGTGCTTGATCAAGTTAATCCTTTCTTTTAGAGAGTAATGCTTCATCCACATGGTTAGTCTCTTTTAAAATCTCTCCTCTACCCATCTCACCTGCCTGCTTAGCAGGCTTCTAATTGTGGAATCTAAAAATATAAGGAAGATATGCCACTAGCTTTACACCTAATCTTAGCTGCCAACTCTGCCTAGGTCATCCTCGCACCCATCGAAAAAGCTCACTTTTATCTAAATTAATCTTCAAACCTGAAATGACTTGAAATCTCATACGGAGCCTAGGAAAATACATCATTAGGTCATGAGAAGCCTTACAAAAAATCCAAGTGTCATTTGCCATAAGCAAATGGGATACTTTTGACACCCGTCGACTCGCTTTACAAGCCGTTACAGAACTTCTCTCCATAGCTTCCCTTAACAAGCAGCTTACAACCTCCATTGCTATGACAAAGAGGTAAGTGAGAGGATCTCTTGCCTTAGTTCTCTTGAGCTTTGGAAAAAACTTGAAGGCATCTGATTTACCAAAATAGAGAAAGAGGCCATTGCTAAGCACTACCTGATTCATTCTACCCACTTCTACCCCAATCCCATCTTGTTGATTACTTAAAACAAAAAAAGATCAATCCACATGATCATATGCCTTTTTAATATCAAGTTTGCATGACTCATAAGGAGGGAAGCAAGTTTGATCTCAGCCTATTGTGTTTTTGGTGTTGGAGATGGTAAAAGGGTCCATTTTTGGGAGGATGGTTGGTGTTGCTCAACTCCTTTGTATTCCACACTCCCTTCCTTGTACAACTTGGCTGCTCTTAAGGGGGGTGGGTTGCTGATTTTTGGAGCCAAAATGGGGAGTTACGAGGCTGGAATCCGGGGTTTACAAGACCCTTTAATGATTGGGAGATGGAAGAGGTATGCGGTTTCCTATCTACCATACAGGATAAGAGGGTCCTTCTCAATGAGAAGGATAAAGTAGTTTGGAAGCTGTCCATGAAGGCCGTTTCACCGTTGGGTTACTCATGGAGCTTTGAGGGCAAAGGGAGACCTCCTTCCCGCATCGATGATTTGGAACGTTCCCTCCAAAGTTTGGTTTTTTTTTGCTTGGGAAGTTTCGTGTGGAAAAATTCCTCACGTTGGATCAACTTTAGAAAAGGGGCAGTCATCTTGCTAATAGATGCCCCTTTTGCGGTGAAGTTAAAGAGAACATTGATCACTTATTGCTTCAATGCCAGAAGGTTTGAGACTTATGGACTTTTTTTGCTTGCCGCTTGGAGTCTCGAGGATTCTGCCTTGGCACCTCTAGACACCTTTTAAATTGCTGGTAAAGACCGGATGGAAGAAACTTAAGAAAATTTGAATGACTGCTCTATTTGTCACTTTGGACTATTTGGAGGGAAGGAATATAACTGTTTTTGAAGAAAGGACCTTACAACTCAAAGATTAAAGCTTTCTTTTGCTTACACTTTATGGTCTTGGACTTAAGTTTATCTAGATTTAGATTCATGTACTATGAATGATTTTTTGGTGACTTTTGGGGCTCTATAGGCTTTATTTTTTGGGGCTGGTAAGCTGTACATGGTTTGTTGTGCCTTGTTCTCTGTTTTGCTTTTTGTCCTTTGGGATTTTTTGGGCCCGCTGTATACTTCCTGTATACTTGGGGTTTCCCCCTTTTTTAATACACTCTTTTGCTTATTGATCAATATACTTATATATATATATATATATTTTTTTTTTTGATCCGTAAAAGCAATTTTATATAAATGAAAAAAGAGCAAAAGCTCCCCAAAAAGTACACAAGAGGAGTACAAGGGAACACCTCACACTCTCACCTATATATATATATATGTATGTCAAACAAGTTTGCATGACTGTACTATCTTTTGTTTCTTCAAGATTGAACTAATGGGCTCATTAATAATAAGAGATGCATCTAGAATTTAACCTTCATAAAAGCATGTTAAGCCTTAGAAATCAGTTTTCCTAACACTAGTTTTAGCCTATTAGCAAGCACCTTGGTAAGCCACTTATATAGTCCACCCACTAAGTTGATAGGCTTGAAGTCCCTAGGCTCTTGATAAATTGGATGGGCTTGAAAACTCTTGAAAAAGGCCTATCAAAATTCTTTATAGAAGGGGCCACACTTCTTCTTTCATAGACCCCAATAGTATTGCCGAAAGATTTTGTAAACTATCTAACCCAGGAGATTTATCCTCGCTAAAACTCCTACAGTGGAGCACCTCCTACTTGGAAAAAGGTTCTTCCAGCTAAGCCACATCTTACCCCTCTTGCCTCTTGAAAGAAAAAGCCCATTCATCCCAGGTATCCACTCATTTGTTACTGTCAAATTCCAAAATGCCTAAACACGCCCTCCTTGATTTCCTGCCTCCCTGGTTTGCCTAAAAATTAATTTTGACTTCAGCTAAAGAATTTCTTCCTTTATAGGGCATTGGCCATCTTATGGAAGAATCAAGTGTTTTTATGGCCTTCTTTATCCATACTTTTTCAGGACTTTTTGCCTCCATGATACTTTCTTCCAATAAGATTCATTTCTTATACTCCTTTTTGCTGCTTCCCTTGCTTCTGATTCTTGCTCAGAGAGCAATCAAGCTACTTTGTCCTAATGATCTACATGGTAAAAGCCCAGGCCTTCTGAACAACAATGTCACAGAAAGAATCCTTGTTCCAACTTTTCAACTAGGCTTTTATGGCTTTCAATTTAGCTGCCAGAACAAAACTAGCTGACCCTCAACAGCTTAGGCCTTTAAAAGATCTTAGCCCTCTTCCTTTAGCCACATATTCAATTTAAAATGAGTTGGTCATCTCCTTACTCCTGTGTCTAGAAGAAAAGGGCAATGGTCAGACACCGGTTTGGGAAGTGCACTCTGGACAGCCCCCACAACATGGGTTCCCACTCCTCAGAAATTAAAAAAAGGGTCTAACCTTGATTTGGACTGAAAATTTAATCCTTCACTCCAGGTGAAAAGGCCTCTTTGCAAGGGTAAGTCTCGTTCTAAATCCTCTAGAACTTTAGAGAACTTTTTCATGGAAGAAAAACAGTTCTACTATTCAATGCATGTAAATGGTCTACTTTCCTTGTTTTAACAAGGTGTTACTTCTTGTTTCATCTGGTCCATTTATTTGTGTTTTTCTTCTCCTTGCTTAATGTTTGGTCTAAGTTCCACGGATTACTTTTTGATACTTATGCTGTTTATTATAGCTGGGTGATTCTAATGGTCTGTCTATTGTTTGGTTGTATAATTATTGTTTAAGCTTTCCTGGAAGATACATCATGTGAATTTCCCAATCTATAATACTTTGTTTATACAACGATGCCTATTGGTTATGTTCTATCACTTTCTTTTGAACCTTTGGTTCATTTGTTATGTTAGGCTTCTTGAAGGGTTTTCTTGCGAGTTCTGTTCAAGGTATACTAGAAATAGGATGCACTGCAAGTGAAGCCTACCAAGTTGGCAATATGATGCTTTAAAGACATGTTTTGAGGAGCAAGAGCTGCTAATTTCTATTTTCTCATCAAAAGAAGGGGGGACAAAGAAAATGGGAAAAAGAAAACTAGTGGAACTGCTTTTCTTGCCATGTGATAGCTTATGCCTAGGACTCATGTAGCTGACCTGAAGTAATAAAGATTTAGGGTTTATCAGGTGAATTTGTTGTTATTGGTGTTCTCATGGCTCTGGCTTTTGGTGCACAATGTTTGTTCCATCCTTTGTCATTTACTGCACAATTTTCTCCCCTATCCTCAGATGATTTTTCTTTGCCTGGGTCTTTTAGGATTTGTGTTTACAAGTGCTTATTTCAAAATTTTAATTAATGTGGAGTCACTAGAAATATAAGAGACTGATTATTTTCTTTTTGATAGAGACAGTCTAACTGTCAGAAGTTCTATTCTAGTACTAGGATTATATATTGATTGAGTAGCTAATGAGTAATGATTGCAAAGCCATGCATACCAGTGGTTTATGGCTCACTGAAAGTTCATACCAGTGGGTTTTACCCCTATTTGGTTAAAGAGGTGCTGTCAGGATGGTCTTGCTTTCCAATCAGGAAGAAAGCCAAAAAGTTGTGCATGGCAACGCCGCACGCTTTAATTCTAAAGTAATGAGAGAGAAGGGAGTTGTTTTTGAGGATGTGGCTTTTCTCCCAAATAGAATGAAGTTATCCTTGTTAGTGTAATAATTTCTCGGGCAGGGTTAACTTAATGTGGAGTGTTCTTTTGGCTAGAATTCTTTTGTGTATTCTATGGGCCTAGTTTTGGGGGTGTAGGTTTTGTTTCTGTCCTTCCTGCTGTACAGCCTTGTGCTCCTGTATACTCCCTGTGCACGCTGGGGTGTCCAAGCCTTTTGGTTTAATATATTGCTCAGTTTATCTTAAAAAAAACAATAATTTCTAGATTCAGCAGACCTTGAGAATTTGAGATATTGTACTATTTGGTACAGTCTTCCATACAAGGTATTTGCAATTATAGTTGTTGGATGGATGAGAAGGGTCGTTACATTCTTCTAATTGTATTCTAAGGTAGCAGATTTTTTGCATACCTTTTCTTTATAAAAATAGATACATTACAATGTTTTGTTTCTCCAGATAGATGGCAGAAAATGAGTATGCATATCCAGTTGCATTTGTTTGGCAAGGAATTACAGATGGCTTCTGATTGGTGCTTAAGGCCTAGCAGGTGTTAAGCACCATTGTAATGCATTGTTTTGGAATCCCTGCATGTTTGTTAATTCCTTACTGTTTAGGCAGATGTAAAGTGCTTATATGGACTGGTTTCAACTTGGAAGTAGTTTTCTGCTGTGCTGTTTTTATTGGCTGATGATTACTTAATAGTTGAGACCTTCATGAAGAACAAGGGAGATAGAATGTGTAATGGTAGTTTTTCTGAGTGCGATTTAATTCGTGTTATGGAAGCTTAATCATGTTTTAATCTTATTTGTTATGATGTTTGTACATCATTTAGTAGTTCCAACAAACCGGTCATACCAGAAAGTAATGGTGGCTTTTCTCGTAGCATCATTGGTTCAGTGTTTCTCTCTTTTCTTTTTCTTTTATTTGCGAATGAGGACTAAATTAGAGATAACTAGTTTCTTGCTTGTATTTTTACATCAATGGTAGATGTATCGTGGATTTGAGGGTGATTTTGTTTAGACATTCAAGAGTTCAGATTATAGTTCTAGTTATGGACTTTTGCTGGTCGCTCTCTACTTATCTTGGATATCCTGGATGGCATTCCTTCTGAGACATTGGAAGTGATGCGTTGTTTTCGTATTGTTATCATTTATTTTCTAAGGTCCCATCATTAGATTTGTGTTGAGTTTGCAGCCTCTTAGCTTATGAATTATTCAAATGCTTTTTCCTAGTTTTGGTTAACAAAACCAAAGAAATTTTTTTTCTATCTAGTTGTTTTCTATCTTGGGCTTTGTGGGTTAAATACAAAGGGAAACCTAAGTTCTCTTTGATGGCACCTAGAACTGATAAAAATTGATCATAAATTTTCCACTTGCTCAAAATACCTGATTCTGTCTTTGTGATCCCTTCAATTGTTTGTTTGAACCACCCACATGAGGTCTTCTAGCTGTTTGTAAATAGCTGTTTAGTCTGAAATTAAGTTTACATTTCACAACCACCTCATCTTAGCTGTTACTTCTTGTTCAAGCTCTTTGGGTGGCCAAAAAATCTTGCCTTAAGGTCCCAGTTGAATTTCCCAAATTGTGGGTGGGAGCTGGTTTCCACCACATGGGTTTGGCTAATTGCTTTTCTCACTTCTATCTTTGCATTCATCTATCTATTCTTTTGTAAGTAAGATCTCTAAGAGTGGAAAAAAAACCAACTTTCACAGTGTCTTTCTTGCAATTAGTAATTCTTGTTACATGTGCTTTCTAATATTATATATAAATAAATTGGATCTTGTTTTTCCTACTATGTTCACTTAAAACCTGATATTGTCAGTTATAATCGCTTTAGGTCTCCCCTGTGGTCACCAAACTGAAGGAGCAAATAAAAGTAAATCTCTTGAAGACCTAGGCAAAGATGGCTTTGAAGAGGTGATATTGAGGTGGTTACCGTGGGATAAGGTGCAAGGCATAGATGTGGTCACCTTAATATCGCATTAGAGTAAACAAAGTATAAGATGAAATGTATTATTATCAAGTATGGTGATATTGAGATAGAGAGCCATCAAAATATTGAAGACGATTGACACAGTCTTTTCTTTTCTTTTTTTTCCTGATTAAGTAAGAAAATGTATTAAAGAAGAGGTGCTTAAATAATGGCCCAAGATATACAGGAAGAGATACTCACCCTCTTAGAAGTGGGTACACCTATCACAAAAGAAAAACGAAAAAAATTCCCCCCTCTCATCTAGAGCCTGACCAGTCAATGAAATGATCTAAAGTCGATGGACCATTCACTATAGTCAATTTTGGTTTCGACCAAAGAAGAAGATATACAAATGCAAACTTTTAGCCTTTTGCAAGGACAACACATCATCCCTAAAAACAATGCTATTCTTAGCTTTCCAAACCGACAAAAAAAAAACATATAGGCCTCACCTTCCACACTCTTCTTTGTTCCTTGCCAATAAAGAACCGATTGCAACTCGGCAAGGTTTCCCAAATTGAGGCATGGTTTGCCCATGAGACACCAAAAAAGAGAGAACAACTCCCAAAGTCCCAACGATGGTCGGGATTGTCTTTGCCCTCCCGTCCCCCTTGGGGGTCTCAGTCAAGCTAATGTGGTTCTAGCATCGCACATGAATGTTATTATCAAAGAAAAAATCCCAAGCTTCTCTATGATGTTCTTATTTAATTATGATTTTTAGATATTTGGAAAATTAGAATATGCGTTTTGGATAAGAACAATATGATGTTTAGATAGATAGGCAGATGGATAGATATTGGTAAATATTTTTTCCCTTTTTTAGTTCATATTGGGACTTGAACTTAGAACCTCTCATAACCCCACCTCAAGGGCAATATGATGTTCTTATAGTATGGGGTATGATATTTTAACACTTTGAATAATTGTTACTATTTTGTTTATCATGTAAGACACCATGAGGGATGCAAAATTAATAATGTTGATTGTTGAAGATTACGGTTAAATTGGTTTAAGTATCAAATAGTAAATGAGCGTTGCCTAGCTAATCGCAATTACCTCTTGGCCTTTGCCTTAGGCTTAAAGGAGTCCTATATCTTTGACATTGCCTTATGCTTTGACAATGCTGGATTCCACCATAAGCATCTTCTTTGTGCTCAAGCTATTAAGCTATAACTTTGATGGAATTGACAAAGATGATTAAGGTCAATCCATGAGGGGGATTACTCCATTGTAAGGCTTCTTTTGTGTATTCTCTAGGCTCTTGGTTGAGCCCTCCTGTATACCCCTTTATATACCTTGGGGTTTGGCCCTTTTTTGTTAATATATTTGTCCAGTTTACGTATCAAAAAAAAAAAAAAGGCTCCACCGGCGCTCAATGTTACCTTGGGACCATGAAAGGAACAAAGGATTATTTTTCATGTCTTATAGGGAATTCATTGGACCACATGTGCTCACATAGGATTTTGTTCTTATCTTATTGGTTCTTCAGTTGTTATACTTGGCAGTGTCTGACTTCACAAAGACTGGGTCTGATATGTTCTGTAGTTTCAAAAGTAGGAATTCAGATGCTGATGGATCTGGTTAATACGAGGGCGGGAGGACTTCTTTTTTTTCTAAAATGATTAATTCTATAAGTTATTGTTCCTGATAAGCATTTTTTTGTTGATACTTGCAAGATATGGTATTGATGTCATTACTTTCTGGGTTGTGGTACTGATTTCTCTGTGAAATGTAAGGTTTAAGGCTTACCTTTTTAGTGACTGGTTTACGTTGTTTTGTTTATGGATGTCTTTCTTTGGGCAACATGTTATTAAGTGCTCCATTAGTTCTATTGCCGCTAATCAAGTATGCTACCACAGAGTTTGCTTTGGACCTATTGATGCTTAACTTGTATGCAGCTGAGTTGGGGATATGTCCTTTTTCCTGAGATAGTATTCACAGTCTCTTTGTTCTTGTTTTAGGAGTATAATGAGTGACTTTGATTTTGTTTTTTTGTAGTTCACACTTGCAGCCATAATTTGTTGTGACATTGGTGCATTGTGAGCTGTAAAAGTGTAATGAAAATAGGTTTTTTTCCCAAAGATGCAGGGATAGGTAAAATGTTGATCATGTAATATGTTGGTATTTTGAATAGTTTGTACATAATTGTTGGAAAAAAGAGAAGAAAGACTTGGAAATCTGTTCCCCCTGCATCTTCTGGACAGTGTGGAAGGAGCGTAATCGCATAGTTGGAGATGGGACTGTGGATGTACAAAAACTAAAGCATTCTTTTGTTTATAACTTGTGGAGTTGGAATAGTTTGTACATAGGTGAAGAGATTTCTTCACTTATAGGCTTCTTAGATTGGTTGGCCACAAGTTGAAGGGCTGGTGAGGTTTTTTGTCTGCTTGGCCCTTGGTTTTTTGGCTGGTAGGTTTCTTGGTTGGTAGGTTTGCAGCCTGTTTGAGCGTTTCTGCTTCCCTCTGGTTCCTTTCTGTATACCCCTGTGTAAATTCCTTGGAACCTTGGTTCTTTTTATTCTATTCTACTTTTTATTGATAAAAAAAAAAAAAAAGCTGTGAAGTAAAGCTCATTTTTTTCTTGTTTTGTTTTAAATTTAAATTTAAATTTTTGGGTTAGTTCTTCTTTCTGTTAGTTTTTAAATCTTGTGGCTAGCAAGGTAGGACTATAACTGACCATGCATCTAATATTTTTTCTGGTTGTAAATTAGACATACTGGGTGTCCTGTGCAAACAATTTTTGTTCAGATTTCTGGTTCTTGATGTTCAAGTAGTAGTTTCTTAGATGTTCAGTTCAGTGTCTCCTTGTTGATGCTTCTGCACTATACAGTTCTATTTTGGACATCACTGTTCTCTGATCAGTGACTTTATTTTGTATTTGTAGATTGTTGAAAGTACAGACCATTTAGAATGAAAATATTAGTGCGGGTTGAGAGATTCATTTTTCTGTTGTATGCATATACCTCTTCTTGTAAAGCTGCACAACGATTACTTAGCTACCCCTTTTAGCTTTGCATAACCACCTCTATGGGCTGAGGCCAAAGTTAAGGTCTTGTTTACAAGTGGAATGGCTTGCAGCCTTACAGCGTCCAGAAGCTTAAATGATTCAATTTAAGTGTGATGTAATCTAACTCGTTTGGGATTTTATCGATTGACAGGAAGTTGTTTTTGGGTGGGGGGGTGCAAGTAGTGTTAAAAGTTTGAAATGATGTAATCTATGAAATCGTCTAGATGATCCTTTGCTTACAATAAAAATATTCATTTCAAATGCTTGGTTGTAACTTCTTCTTCTTCATCATCATCATCATCTTCTTCTTTTCTGGATCTAAGTGCTTGCAGAAATACGGTGGAATGATCTCATTTTATGTTTCAATGCCCCTTCATCCTTTTCTTGAGTTTATGTTTTCTACATGGATTTGTTAAACATACGTGATATGCAACATTTCAGGTCTTCTAAAGATTTTCCAGATATGCATGCTCTTGTTATGCACTCATACAACTCCAACTCAGATAATGATAACTTGCTTGTGGATCACTTGGGCTTACACAAAGCTCTGTGTGTTCTATTGGGATGGAACTACTCAGCTCCTGATAACTCAAAGACATATCAGTTATTGTCTGCTGATGAAGCAGCAGCAAACCAGGATGATCTGATTATGTGGCCGCCTACAGTAATCATTCATAATACAGTTTCAGGAAAGGGTAAAGATGGGCGCATGGAGGGTTTGGGAAACAAAGCTATGGATAATAAGCTTAGAGGTATAACATGCCCTTCCATTCTGTATCCTCATTTCTGCTATTTAATGTAGGAATAACCCTCCAAAAGAGTTGGTCTTTAGTGAAATCCTATGCATGCATTGATTACACTATATTTATTTTTTTGCCTTTTATTCAATTAGTGCATATAATTTCTCAGATACAGTAGTTTGCTGGTTTCTGATTACCATGGTCATATGAATCCTAGTAGATTATACTGGTTTATGCCATCCTCTTATTGATGATTGATATGATTTAAGAGATTGTTTCTTTTGGTGATATGATTTTTGTTTTGAAGTAGGAACAGCTTTAGTTAGTCGCTCCCCTAACTAAGATGTATTAGGCATCAAACACTCATGTTAAGATAGAGTGCACATCACCCTCATGGTGAGCCATCAACTCATTTGCATTAGGTGTGAGGACTCCAAGCATCCGAAATCTAGTGTCATTTGAATGATCTTATAATTATCTTTTAAGAAGAACAAGCACATCATCTTCAATAGGGTAACAACCCTAAGGGGTAGCTTAGTTGGTGTAACAACCCTAAGGGGTAGCTCAGTTGGTGTAACGCATTGGGGTGGGGTTACACAATGGTCACTAGTTCGAGTCCCCTTAGGGCTATTGGAGGATTATTTGGTCGTTAACTTTAGGGCGCATGGAATTAGTTGAGGTGTGCTCAAGCTGACATGGACAACCATATTTATCAAAAAAAAAAAAAAAAAAATCATCTTCAATAGGGTAACCCATAACGTTTCAGTAGGGTTGTCTTGAAATGTTCTGGGAAGATTGCTTTTACTATGCAACTCTTTTTTGTAATGAGGCCTGATTGCTTGTCTGACAAAGTTTGACCTTGATGTATTGTGAAATAGACAGAATTTTTTATGCATGACCTTGTGGATGTTTTTGCAATAATCATCATTATAATTGTCCTTTCATTCTACTTTTGATTAGACGCATACAGTACAACAGTCATCAGTAGACCCATTTCTTATTTTCTTCAACTTCTAGGTTAATCCTGGGACAAGTTTTTAAACAAATATTCCGCTTCTCCCCCTTGAGAATCTCTCATTTTTTCTTCTCAAACTACCCAAATAGTCAAATTGGCCAGTTCCCCAAGGTGTAATGCTCTCCTCTAAGTGAGGGCTATCTTCCTTTTCTTATAGATATTTCTTGCATTCCTGAATGCATGGATTTATTTAATGCTATATAAATATTCTCTTTGATTTGTAGATGGACCAGGGTTGGTCTAATCACTTCTAATATATATATATATATATATATATATATATATATATATATATATATATATATATATATATATATATATATATATATATATATATATATATATAGTGTAATGCTACATTTTTTTTCGTAACTTTATGCATTTCTTGACTCAAGGCAGGGGCCCAACTTATTCCACTTGGTTAAGTTTGTTCTCAACCGTAACCAAATCTACTAAAGCTTGGTCTTGACCATTCAGGTTGGACTGGAGTACTTATATTGTCTTTTGCCTAGCCTTTAAATTCCATCGAGGATAAATATTTAGGTGAAACCTCCATGAGTTAGATATTAATTGAAGATGGCTGAAAGGCTTCTCATCATTAATGAACTGAAAAGCAATTCTAACTAATGTCAAATTACATCTCCAGATAACTAGCACAACATTTAAAACTTCTCATTTAAATGGAGTTTTTTGCATTTATTCTTAAATATATTTGTTAAGAATATGAATATAATGAAAGCAATTCAAAATATGCCCCAAGTTTGATATTTTAATTAATTTTTTATTATTTTTTATTTTTATGATCTGTGGCTATCTTATTTTTGGACCATCTGGTTTTGAGAAACTGAAGGCCTTTGTGAATTGGGAAGTGACCTGTCAATTTTTTGCTAAGCAGTATCCTTTGTTTGAAATGGTATCTGTGGCATTGCTTAGTGCGGGGGTTATGCTTTGATTTGCATTGTGAGTTGGCAGTAGCTTAGGGATGCTCAACTTGGGAAGAAGGGAGAGAATTTTGTGAACAGTATCTCTTTTCACTTCTTGTGATCCGTCGGCAAGAAGGAACAGTATCTTTCCAAGATAGGAATGGAGGTAGAGATATTCAGCCCCTTTTAGAGGGTTTAGTATGCGGTGATGTAACCCTATTTATACAGGTTTAGTTTTTTTGCCCACATTCCCAAGACAATCTATATAAAGTTGTGACTAAATTTAATTGATAATCTGTTTGTGTTGATTGGTTTCTAGGTTAAAATAAGAAGTAAGATGTTCTCCAAAGTTGAAAAATTTGGTGCTGCATAATAGTTTCCAGTTTGATTTTAGAGTTTTACAATTTGAAATTAAGTTTAATGATATATCTTTAGCCAGGAAGCAATTTAAAGTATGTTTGGTTCAATCATCATAAAGCAGTTCTTGTGAAACAGGCTATTGAAACTAAAAAACAAAGCTAAACATATAAATATTCTCCTATATGGTTATCAACAATATTTGTTACTCGAGGCTAAAGTAGTACGATTTACTGTTAGATAATAGCCTTTGGCTACATGGTGCTGAATTCTATGCAGTTTGAGTCAAATCACTAAGAATTCAAGACAGAATTTATATTTTATATTTGGACTGTTTTTATAATTTCTCAAACCCAGGTGCCAATAAAAATAAAGGAAAGGGAAGGAAAAGCTTTGTCCAAACTGTTTATGTAGGGGGTATTTGATTATGGGAGGTCAGCCACATATGATAGCAAGACATCAAGAGTTTAAGCAAGTGGAGAGGGCGACAGATTGTTGGAGAGAGTGGCAATGAATCCAAGGAGAGAATTGGGGGAGTAGGAGTTTCTTCTTGTTGGTGCCAATGACTCCTTTTATGGTACTTGAAAACAGTAACTCTTATGTTAGTTGTCCTAGAAGCCTATAAAGACGATATGCGTTAAAAAGATAGGATGATTACCTTGTCATTTTGGCTGAAAATCTGAAATGGACTTGATGCATATCAATTCTGACTCAATGAGCCAACTCTAACACCACCAAATCAAAACCATCAAGCCTATCCTAAGGTGCTCAATGGTTACCCAAGATATAGGAAGGTCCATTTTGAGCATGGTCTTGACTCAAGGCCTATTCTAAGAATCATCATTTTTTTTTTGATGGATTATTCTAAGAATCATCATTGGGTGATCCATTCTTAGGTTTAAGAGTGACATTGTCGTACCTTAATGATAACTTGCCCAACTTGACTCCCCTTTCGATATGGTGCTGCAATGACTTAAATCCTTGACCCGTGGCTTTGGTACCAATTATTAAACTGGACTTTGACCCTCTTATTTGAAAACCGATTGGTGTCTAGTGAAGGTTAGTCAAACATTTTATACGATTTGAGATCACAACTCGTGGGCTTGTTCAAAGAGCCAATTTTTTTAGTGGCCCATCCCTGGCTTAAGAGTGCATTATTACACTTTAATGCACAGTCGCACACAGTTATTCACAGTTATTTTGGAGAGAACATGTAATCTTCCTTGTGAGAGAAATAAAATGACCACTATTTTAAGTGCTTATGCTGTCACTTATACCAAAGGTTGAGTAGGACAGACCCCCTCTAATATTTGTTGGCATTCTTATTACGCTGGGATTTGAGTTACCCGTATATTTACCTTGAGACAAACCTGTACTCATATGTTTTAGCATTAGGAGAGATGGACACAAGGGAACATGGGAGATATGGACATAATTAGTTGATTCCTGGAGATTAAGTGCACCCAAAGTCATGTTAATGGAAACCTGTCTTGATCATGTGAAGCTTAACAGTCGTGTTTGTGGATAGTGACCTTGATCATATGATACTAAGTCGGAGGACATGTGTATAATTGTTATGCCATGGCAAGCCTAAATCTCATAAGCTGATTGTGAAATACCTGCTTCACTGGATTCATTACCCACTTATGCCTTGTTAGTTACAACTTAGTTGTCATTCAATGGTTTGTTGGTTAGAGATTTTATGTAAGTTACAGGATGGGCATTGCCCTGTGTTTTTGCCGATTCCATTGGTAGTCCAATTCTTGTTTTGTTTTCTAATTTTCACATATCCATCTGTGAATTCTTATAAGAAAAATATCCATCTGTGCATTCCTCTATTAGTGGGATGCAGTTTTCACCAGTAACAAAAATTCGGATGGGCATTTGCATGCGATCAATGTTCCTTGGTTTTATCTGGTGAACCACCTTTCTATTTATGTGCTCTATTGATTCGTTTGATGGAATCTGTTACTTTCTGTAATTGTGTGATCGTTTAAGCATTTATGGATTGTTGTTCTGTATGAGCCTCATAGTGCTAGAAACCATCGGATAGGTTGAGTTAGCTCTTCACAGGATTTGAATGGGCTGGCTAATTGGTGGTTTGAAAGGTATCATTTATGGCTGTTGGGTTTTCGTTGGTTGTGTTAAGGAAATAGAACCCAGATGAATCCATCAGGGATAATTTCATCTTTACAGATGACCTTTTGGGCCTGTCCACATCAAACCACTTTTGAAAGTCTTGTCTTAATACAAGTTATTGTTTCTCTTTTATGTTTGTGGCTTAGATCTTGGATTTGGGGGTGGCAAGTCTGTCCTTGTATGGGAGAGAGGGTCATCACCCTGGTTGGGCTTGGTGACCAATCAGGGCTGAACGAAAGGCTATCGGAATTCTAATGAGAAGGATAATCATGGACGCAAGGGTTGGGCCCGTGTCCAGCCTTTGCTACTAGGCAGGGACAGTGAGAACAACCCAAACCTTGTGAAGGTGGATGAGAGGACTGGGGAGAAGAAAAGGATTTTTTATGGCTATTTGGCAACTGCTTCTGACCTAGACAAGGTTGATTTTGAGACGAGGAAGAAGGTTTTGATAGAGAGCATGAGGGAATATAAGCTATCAAATTAGCATCTGGGAAATAGTAGAAGGTATTCCTACATGTTTATTCATACCAAAATGTGGTGAAAGTCTTGAAGAAGCTCTGATATTTAGATTTCCTTTTCCATACATTTTCATTTGGTTGCCCTCCCTTTCTGCGATTCATGAATTGGAAGGTGATGGGATGTCAGATTTTCTTGGTACCAAGTACGAATGTGGAGAAGTGTGTGATCCATCTTTATGCTGGTGGAATTTCATTATGCAATGATATTGATGGAACTTTTTACCTGATTTTTCAGTAGATTACAATCACATGGTTTAAATGTTCCATGTAGCTCAGATAGATTTTAGACATAAGTCTGATTCTGTCCTTACTGTAAGCTTTCCTTGTTTGCATCCAACTTGTTAGTTCTGTCTTGATAACAGATGGCGAGAGCCAAATCTTGGTAAAATGCGATATATATGGTTTGAATTATAGTTTGTAGTCTTGCTTTCCATTTATTTCTAAGAGTTTTCGTAGGTAAATGATTGATCTTGGACATCCTCTTAAGAAGAAATTAGGGTCTGCATAACATATATGGGATGGGGCCAAGAAGAAATTATATGGCGCTATTAACTCAGCCCAAAAATATATTTGATGTTTTATCATTATTTGTTTTTCAAATAGAAACTTGGGTCTTGATTCTCTGGTAGGCAAAGCCAAAGGCTAGGGTGGTGGCAATGGGATTCGCATGAAGATTGTGTATCGTCCATTGAATAGGGTACAACTGTTGATCCGCCCACCTCTGCCTTCTTTGTCTACCATTAATTTATATTAAAAGGGGAGGTGGTTGTGGTGAGGAGATGACGGATGGAGACGGGTTTCTTTTTTTTTTAAAATTGAACCGCCTTCTCCATAAATTTGATGCTAGGAAGAAGGAACCCTCCTCCTAGGTCTTTGGTTGTTTCTAATTTACTTCTTGTGATGCGGTTGGAGTTTTTTTTTTCCTTTTTTTTTTTTTTTGGTTTTGTTTGGGTGGTGGTGGGGGTGATTATGATGGGCACTCACTCACATCTCTATCTCAATTCTCAATCGTGGCAAAATAATGGAGCTACAAACATTCCAGGGTGTCAATGGATAAGTGGTGATGAGAAATTAGAAAAACGAATAATCCGTCCTCTCCTCTATGTAAATGGTGATTGGTGAGTGATGGATGATAGGGGGAGGGGAGAGTAGCGTAGGTAGATAGATGGCACATCTACAAACAGTGGGCCTGGGATTGAGCATATGTGTTGAGAGGAGAGTGAGTGAGTGAGTGAGTGAGTGAGTGAATGCCGGCACTCCGGCAAGTGTCTTTACTTTATCTGACTATACCCATGTGGGCGTGAGTGGATTGGGCCACGCTCAAAGCGCCCGCCCCCTCCTCCCACTTTCCTCAGCTTTTCTCTACTCTCTCCCCTCTCACCGCCCCTTCCCTGTTTTAGCTTGCCTTTGGCTCTTCACTTTGATTCAACTTCGGCTTCCGGGAAAGGATTTCCTCCCTTCTCTCTCCCACACACCACCACCACCACCACCCAACCTCACTCCTTCCCCCTCTCTTATATTCTACAAACCTCATCATAATCCCCCCACCCCATCCTACTTTTAACTGTGGCTTTATCCTACGCACCTCCCCTATCCCCTTCTTTTTTACCCTCAACCCACATTCAAATTCCCTGCCACCCACCCAACGCTTATTTGCGCACTGTTCGTTCAAATTGGAGTTGTGTATATTTTTTCTTTTAAAAAAATCTGAAATAATATATGTTTTAAAATAATATTTAAACTAATTTGTCCTTGTTATGTGATCAATGATGACTAAGATTTTAAATTTTTTAATATAGTTAAAACTATAATAGGTGAATATGATTTTAAGTTTAAAATTAAAACAATGGTTTGTTGGTTATGGTTTTAATCATTTGAAAAATTGTTAATGGGTGTTTAGACTAGCCCCACTTCCTCATACCTTTCTATTGACTTAAAACTCTTAATCAGGTATGTTGTTGTCTTTGGCTACCACTTTATTCATTCACGTAAAAAGGACGTCCATTAATATAACACCATCTTGTCTAAGGCGTTCATATCAATGACGAATAATGACTTCACTAGGCATTACCCGTCTAATCAGATTATAAAAGTGGGTATTATTAGATATTCCATTTTTCTTTTACGAAGATACTAAGCAACTATTTGTTAAGTTTGTAAATAATTTTTAAGAGTCTTGATTTTTTTATTTTATATTTTGGAATTCTACACAAGCGAGGGAAGGGAAGAATAATCATGGGGGGGCGGCGCGGAGGCAATTTCTTTAATTGGAAGGTGGATCAGCGACAAGGGAAGAGCGAGCCACATAGCCCCGGGCCTCTACACATCCCTGGCGCAAGATAGCATCGCCCATCGCCCCCCTACTCCTGAAAGACGCCAGTACACGTGCTGAAGTGATGTGCGCCCACGTCAGCATTCTGTTCCTTCTCCCTATCATCTAGCTTTTCTACCTCACCTTCTTATCTTTCTCTCTCTCTCATCTATCGTTTTAGGGTTTCTGTCGTCTTCCTCTCTCTCTCCTCATCTGCATCTGAGTCGCGGACCAACCATGGGGTCCATCCCCGATCCCGGTGATATTTCCGGCGACTTGACTCCGCCCAGCTTTGACGACTTCCAGAAGCAGACGTCTCTCATGACTAGTTGTACTCTTCTCTGGAAAGAACTCTCCGATCACTTCACTTCCTTGTTTTTTCGTAAAATCTCCAAAAGAAGTCTGAAGCTCTCAGAAACAGTTTTCCAAAACCCTGGATCACCAAACCAGGGAGACCCTCGGCGTGCTCGAGAAGCGCGAGGTCACTATCGACGGCTCCGTCGAGATCGCACTCGGAAAAGTCGACGAGAGCAAGGAAGCGGCATTGATCGCTCTCCATAAAGGTACGCAGGACGGGGAGGTCGATAACAGCGAGGGTTTGCTTTTGAAATTGAAATCTTTTTGCTTGAAAATGGACTCCAAGGGGTTTGGAGGTTCATAACTGCGAGGAAGAAGGAATTGATGCCCTTAGGGCCCAGACTCGAGGCTTTAGCCGAGTGCGTGGATCCGGCGAAGTTCGTGTTGGAGGTACATTTGGAGGTCTTTCCAGGATAAGAGAGTGGAAAAAAAAGCGAGAGGTCGAATGATTTTGGGCTGGGCTTGTGTTTTGGTGCTGGAGCTTCTGATACCGGTAGTTGTAGATCCGGTGCTGGGAAGCTTCTGGTGACTCCAAGCGTGAAAGAACGGCGAAAATACTGCTGAGACATGGAAGGCGAGTTTGGACCCAGCGCGGAGGGATTGAGAATGTTAAAACGCCTGATGTGCATACATTTCTGCAGCATTTGGTGACCTTTGGAATTGTGAAGGAGGAAGATGTTGATTTGTATCGGAAGCTTGTTGTTGGGTCTGCCTGGCGGAAGCAGATGCCTAAGCTTGCTGTTTCGCTTGGACTTGGTGATAAAATGGCCGGTATTTTTCAATCCTATTTGTCCTGTTTAGTCATATGCATTTGTCTTCTCGTTGAAATTAAAAGACTTGATATGTTTACCCAAACTGGGTGGCTGAGCTACGTAGCACAACAAAAACCGGTTGAAGAGTGGACGCGAACTGTTTGATGAATTACCGCCTCCTGAGATAAATTAATTTTGGCTTGTCCTTTTCTCAGTCTTTCTTCTATCTTTTTAATTCATCCTAATAGATGATTTTATATGCATATATTCCATCAGTTATAAAATTATAAATCCATGTTGTAGGTTCCCAAGCCGCAAAATCATTTTAACAAGCATTAGCAGGTGAAGAGAGTCATGATCTCCAAGATGTGTGGATGAATTGAAGTGGACTGACTTGTATCTCTTAGATAGGTTCAAATTTTCCATTAATAATCCCGCCATCCTCTTAAACTTAGTGGAATTGTTAAAAATAATTGTTTTAATTGAAGTGCTTCTCATTTGCGGTGTGATTGGCATTTTCATTATTCAGTTATCATTTTGGGTACCAACTTGGATCTTGTTCTTTACTTGGCATTTGTCTAATTTGGTGGAGAAAGTAAGCAATATTATTGTCAGAAGCTTATTTTCTGTTCCGTGGATCTCTAGATAATCTATCATTTTGTAATATTGCTTTCTCTCAAGCTTTCAAAAGTAGTTTCTTCAACGTATCAAGCTATTAAATGTTTTTCCTTATCTCGATGTGAAACCTTAACAAGATCTGTCTGTTACATTTCCTTGTAAATTCTCAATGACAAATCCCCTGCCCACCTTATTTTAGGCTGAGAATTGGTGCATGTATTCCAAGTTAATGGCTGGTAGGTAGAAAGTATTACCTGTTTGCTATTATCCTTGATTCTGTGTTTGGTCATCCTTTGATTCTCCTTTTTAAAACCTTTTTCCTTCTTTCTTTGTTTGATCATACTTGCCTTGGTGGTTCATGCTCCTTCATTAGAAGTAATGCAAGCTGAATTTTTAGTCAGGTTTTGTTCAGTCATGCATAATCTGGTTGATGCCTGTTTCAATACCTTCCAGGTCACTTCACTATCTTAATTATTATGATACCTGAATTGTGTCAATGTCTAGTTGACATGTGATGGTACTATCTTGTCTGGGCGCTTTTTCTGTGCTATGTTATGGGGCTTTAACTGTTAATTATTATCCAGTGCAGTGTAGTCGAGTTTTAAGTGCTTGTAAAATGTTTTTCATATGCAGATATGATTGAAGAATTGATTGGGCAGGGGACAACAAGTTGATGCAGTGCACTTTACATATGAAGTTGGCCTTGTGGACAAGTTCCCCCCTGTACCTTTGCTGAAGGCCTTTCTGAAAGATTCAAAGAAGGCTGCAACTTCAATTCTGGAGGATCCCAACAATAGCGGTCGAGCTGTGGTATGTCTTGCATCTATCCATCCTGAATAATATTCCTCTGTCATGTCCATTATTATAAGCAGGGTCTAGATGAATTTACAGAACTGGATTTCCTACTTATTTGCCTTGTCTTCCAGTTTGATTAGATGAATGACAGCAGGTTTAGCGTTGGGTATGCTCATTTTTAATATCTTTCTATGCTCAAATCATGTCTCCCCAGAGCTGATCATTGATAATATACTTTTGTTGGGATCATGTTTAACTACTAAATAGATGTTGGGACAGCAGCATCTATTACATTGTTATGCTTCTGCTATCTGCATGGTGTATGTCTGCCTAAAAAATATGGTAGTTTTGAAGAAAAAAACTTCTCAAGTCTCCCCTAACTGCTGGCATTGGGTGCATTTTATCTCCAATCAGTATCAAAAGCCCTTACTAGGGATGTATGACGCCAAGGTAGTTAAAATCATGTTTGTAAATAGGCTTGATATGGGATCTAAAGTGAATTATAAAGAAAACCAAGATTCTGGAAAGAAAAATAACAGATAAACGATATATGTTTCAAGATCATGACATATTTTCAGGAAAAAGATCTAGAAGAATCAAATCAATGTCTGGAAACTCAGCATGATTTTGACCTCAACCTGAGATTGAAAAGAAGAAAATTGGGAAAGAGGGGGAGTGGGGGGCCATAGCTGGGGAAACAGCCAAAATTTCTGAAGTCTATCTCTGTTGTCGAAAGAGGGAAAAATATCTATAGATAATATTATTGATGGAAAAAAACTATTTCTCTGCTTTTCGGAAAAATTTCTAGTTGACTCCTAAAAATAAAGGCTGGATTACTTGCTTGCTAGACTCTTACTGGTCGTTAAGTCAACTGCTTCTCACCTATCATGATATGAACCTTATATGTTGTGAGTTTAGAATGGGAGTGAGGACGACACTACCACTTAACCAAGCACTGTTAACTAATCCATACAAAATGTTTGGCAAATAGCTATTAAGCTCCCATTGAAGATTCTAGATATCTACAATCTCCAATACCATTACAAAATTGTACTTTTCTGTTTTGATAAACTAAAAGTTGATCAAGAAGACCCAGTAGACACGGAGTAGTGTTCTTGGACAAGATCAAACTTATCAGATGTTGATGAATGTTAAGGCTCTAAACTAATAACACGGAGAGTTGCATTTCTTGACTTATTATCTTTATTTTTGTTTTTGCAGAACCTAGCTGGACGCAAGGAACAGTCAGCACTCCGGGCTGTCATCAAGTGCATTGAAGAATACAAACTGGAAGCTGAGTTCCCTCCAGAAAACCTGAAGAAGCGCCTTGAACAACTAGAGAAAGCAAAAACTGACAAGAAAAGGCCAGCTGCAGTCCCCGCGAACAAACGAACACGAGCAAGCAATGGTGGCCCCATGCCTCCAGCCAAGGCTGGCCGCTTGACAAATGCATATGCATCATCTTTCCCAGCTGCTCCTACATTCGTTCGGTCTCCCTCACCCCAGTACCCTGCTGCAGTCCCAGCGTACCCATATGACAGGCCAGCTGCACCTTCTATGTATGGCAGCAGGAGTCCACCAACCAACCCTTATGTTTACTCACCGGAAGCTGCACCCCTTGCTGGATCATACCCTGGAGCGCCCATCAACTATCCTGCATATGGAGGCTATGGCAATGGTATGGCACCAGCTCATCAGCAGGCTTACTACTGATGATAGAGACATGACTACTCTGAAGATGGTAACACTGATATGATGATGATGACCCCAATCTCATTTGCTTTTCTCAATGGTTTGTTTGTAATCACTAACCGCTTAATGGTAGCGATATCTGTGTGTTTAATCATGACATTTCCTTGCTTCTTGCTTTTCACTGAGGTGAGAAGTTGTATTTCTAATGTGTTTGATTGAAGTTGTAGTATTAGGGTGATTGTGGAAAGTAATTAGGAGGTAGCTTAACAAAGACGAGACGCGTACCACCAACTTTAGTAGGACTTGTTGTAGAAAACTGCTTTTACTCTCATTCTAGCCGTCTCCTTTTCTCCTTCGGTATGGGTCAAATTGAGTTTGAATGCCGTCTCTGTTTTAAATTTTGGGGTAGGTTGAAACTAAGTACTTGGGTTGAATTTTGGACAAGGTAACTTTTTGACCATAACCAGATGATATTTGATTCAGTTTGAATCCTCTTACAGGACCCTTATGCTAACATTCTATCCATATTTTAGGCAGCAATGAGGAACTTTTTCCTTTCTCCGTGTTGCATGACCCCATGTTAGGCCGCGTTATATTAAATTTGCAACTGTGACTGGTCAGTCACTTTTTTTTTTTCTCTGAGTGTAATGGTGGCTCTGATTGTTGTGATCCTATATTTTCTGTGTTGGAGGTGATGACCATAGTGTTAATTCAAGGACGCCGTGTTTCAAGGCTACACTGCATTTGAATACAAGTAACATTCAATCCAAATTCGACACGAATAATAAATGTGTCAATATTAGATAACCTAAATCTAACTTATTTATTATTTATGTTAGTTGGGTTAATATGAATATAATCCATTTAATTTGATTAGTTAAAATAATAAGAATTATAATTAATTTAATATAAATAAATTATTAAATTTAATACGTTTGTTAATTTTATTACACTAATAGAAATTATAATTAATAATTTATATTTAATATAAATAACTTATTAAATAGATTAATTAATTAACATAATAAGTAAATGGATTAATTCGGATCAAATTTGTATTAGGTTGATTAACATGAATATGATCAAAATATTAAATGTGTTAGGTGAGTTAATACAGGTATAATCTAAATATTAAATTGTATTGAATTTGTGTTGTGTTGTGTTTGGCCTATTATGTCAAATTTTATCAGTCATGATGATGACTCTGGAGGCCTCATTTCGCAACTGCCCCGCTTAATAGATAAATGTTCCTAACCGGGGGTAGGTGAGGAATTCTATATCCGGATTGTGATTTGGGATTTTGGCTGTTTTGTCTTTAATTGTCGTTCCTTAGATCAAAGTTTGTCCTAAAAATCCGCAGTGCTGGCATGGACATCGAATAAAAATACTGCTAAAAAGTAAAAGATATGGGTTCGTTCGGTAGTTCCGGTTTTTTATTTATTATTTTCTTAAATCCGACAGAAAGCGTGTCCCAGTTGACGCCCGGCACGTCAAAAGTCGCTATGGTTTGGTTCCTTATTTCCTATCCAATCCTATCCTATCCTATCCTATTATCACGGGATTGTGAGACTCTAAGTGTTGATATTAAAATTGCCTTAGCGCTTTTAGGCACTTGTCCTATGACTTCCTACCGCATTTTGGTTGAAAGCTGAAGAAGCTACCTTGGCTGCTTAACTTAAACCGCATGCCCCTTTCTTAGATAACAGCTATTCATTTTTAAAATAAAATTTTGTTTGGAGATTTAGATATTGAAATTATTTCTCCATCTTTATTTTAACTTCGGTATATTCCATATAATATAATTTTTTTTTTAAGTATTTCTTTTATCATATCGAAAATTATTCATTTTATATTTTCATTTACTTTAAACAGTGGAATTCTCGCTTGTATTCCTTGAGAATAACAATTTCTTCGAATTTGATTTCAAATGGAGAGCGATGAAAAATATTTTAAACTCAATTAAATATTTCAACAAACTGATTCGAAGATTTTTAGATTTAAGGATAACGATTGGGCCGAAGATATCTACCCATCCTCAACTCAAATACAAAGATTAAATATATAATATATATTTATTTACGACTTAAGGCTAAACGACATTACTGATATACTGTATTTCTAGTATATTGTTATTTATTGTATAATGTTTGATTATGTTTATATTTTCATTTGCTTTATGAAATCACGCCATAATAATTTATTACTATTATACGATAAATTATTTTTAATATTCATAATTTTTTAAAATAATTCATTTTATAAATTAGAATATGATATTGACTAAGATACGAGTACCCAATCCTTCAATAAATATGGGGCTGTGAATAAAAAATCTAAATCCGACAAAAATAAGGATATAAATAATAAATAAAGATGTAGAATAAAAATCCTATCAAAATTGGACCTCGTCACAACCCACTGTTCAGGTTATATGTGAATAATGAAAAGAGCTACGCTTAGGCCTTATTTAAGATTATTGGAGGTATTTTTTAGGGCGTGGTCCAGTGAAATCATGATCCATTGAATAGGGTCATGATAGAAACGGTTAAAACTCAAATTTGAAGTTTAATTTTCTTCAATTATTTATTATTTTATCCCAAAGTTTGGCTACTTAGAAATGATTATGTGAGATTAAAGTTCAAATCTTTGTAAGAGCATAAAACTATAATAATATACAAAGTGAATAAGTATAAAAATCAATTATTTTATTTGATTTTGATAAAATGATTTATCTTTGGATCAAAATTATATGTAAATATGTAAAGTAGTAAAAGACATTTTTTTAAAGGAAATTGAGAGAGCGAATAGGTAAATCAGTACAGGTTGTTTGACTTACACATAGGGGGAACAACCCCTTTCACTTATACATACGGGAACA
This sequence comes from Tetrastigma voinierianum, assembly GCA_016808115.1. Lineage (NCBI taxonomy): Eukaryota > Viridiplantae > Streptophyta > Magnoliopsida > Vitales > Vitaceae > Tetrastigma > Tetrastigma voinierianum. The sequence goes on from JAEQBH010008814.1 coordinate 24,954, forward strand.
ACCCCTTTCCAAAGAGTAAATGACTTAAAAAAGATAACAATCTTTGCTAAAACATGTACAGGGACATTCCTCTCACGTAAAACATGAGAAAACATCATAAAAATTGAGACCATTAACAACTTTAACCACATCCTTCAAGATGTTTCCGAAATCACACAAAGGGTTGTCACCCTTTTTGTCAACATTAATAACTTGAAGACAATCGAACTCTAAAAAAAAATCTATCAATCTTTAAATTCCAAGCCAATCGAGCCTCAAATAGAAGAGCTTTAACTTCTACAACATTAACTGATATAGGTAGATTCCACCACTCATGAGTTGCTCCCAAAATCCTTCCTTCACTATTTCTATAAATAGCTCCCAAGCTTATAACCTTATTTGTCAAATCAATAGCTACATCATTATTTATTTTCACCATTCCCTTTTAAGTGGACACCATTTTATATTCTTTTGAGGTTTCTCACCCATTAGGTAACATGGGCTTCGCTCCAACTACTCCCCGCTAACGTGCCCCTACGATTAAGGACCATAGGATGACGTCGTTCTCATTTATAAGTCGGTGATACATACATCCCCCAATAGGGTGGGGCATATCTTGCTAAAATCTTATCTATACGACCGGGTTATAAATAACAAAGGCGTCAGGGTAACACTACGAGCTTGAGCAGTATAAGTCGCCTCATAACCACCACTGAGGGTGGTGAGCATTTCTTAGCGAGGCAGAAGATGCGGACGATTAAAATTTATTTAAAAGGAAGAGCATGTCATAATGCACAAGAAAAACGCCAACTTCTCCTTCCGTTTCGGAAGGAAATCTTCTACTTTTCATGGAAAAAGGATCGCCTTCCATACAGATAAAGCGAGAAGAACAAAGAAAAGGTCTGAGATTCCATACTAAAAGGGCATTTTTTTCACTCTCAGGAGGCAGATCTAGCAAGCATCGAGAGGCGGCGGGCAAACCACCGTCGTTTTCTTATTTGTTTTGCAGGTAATCGCTAGCTGGTTCATGCTTCGACGGTTCAGTGATTCAGAAAGTTTATGAGACCACAATTGGCGCTGTCTGTGGGAAAAGCCAAGCGAAATCACATGTGATACGCGAGCTGGTACACCCAATCCCAGTGACACTCCATTTCCCGACTTTGGTAGTTCTAGATCATTCCACTGCATTGGGAGTTCCCCATCATATCATCTGTAACCTTGGCGAACCCGGCCTGCTCGAAGATTAGTTCCTTCGCTGGCGCCAGGAGATGGAGGCGAAACAAGAGGAACAAGCCAAACAGATGGCCGAATTACGCGAGCACGCAAGCGAAGCACACGTGGGAGATGAGCCTTTGTGAGCCCATTTGGAACTGACCGGGACAAAAACTACATGAGGGCCTATCATCCACACACCCCCCAGCTTTGCCAAATAAGGGTAAGAGCCCATCCTCATGGGAGAAAGTGATCCCCAATGACCGACCGAACTATCTTAGGCGCTCCTCGTTACAGCTCACAGCCACAGAACAATGTAGGCGCGAGATCGAAAAGTGGCCCTGCGTCGATCCAATGGGTTGTTAGTAAAGCGGCGCGCCACTTAGGGTACGAAGGAGGTCGGTGGGACCGGACGTCATTCAGACTAGCCCCCGGAATGTGTGCGAGATCTGCCCAGGGCATGACTCCTTAGTTTCCGGCCATGCATCACCCATTTGGGGCAGCCTTGGTCTCGCATTTGGCTCCTTTTCCTGCTATCCAGGGGCCAGAGGACATCTTTGTCCTCACCCACACAGGCCCATATCCTAAGCCTCTGAGCCCCCACGGCCGTTATACCATATTTACTATGTCTGATGACTCTACATTGACCCGTGCGATCATATGCTACATTTCACAACCAAATAATGATTGCCGCGAGGAAATAGTAGTCTCTTGTGCAAGGTATTCCGTGACCCGGCTGAAGGGACCCGTTAATCGGGTTCCACAAACTCCCGAGAGGCTCTATAAACTCATTCAACGATCTGTGGGCAGCGTTCATCTCCCAGTACTTATGCTCGGTCCGACAGAACGGAAACATCAGCTCACTCCATGCCATCCTTAAGCGGGAAGATGAATCTATCTGAGATTTCACCCGAAGATTTGGGCAAGCCGTCCAACAAATTGATATTTACAGCATGAACGTGGTCCTTCAGAACTTCCGAAGAAGCTTCGGGCCTACTACCCCTTTCTTTCAATCTCTATCCCTGGATCCTCCCGCAACAATGGAAGAACTGTATCGGCGGTAGACAAGTATTCCACGCTGGAGGATAATATCCAGGCTGCTTCCCAGACAGTAATGATAACTGCTCAGATCAACAAGGAAGCCACTAAGGGCCAACCGGAGAGCAGAAAGGAAGCGAACAAAGGTCGAGGTGCTCCCAGGCAGTTAGAAAAAAGGAACTGTTGAATACGCAAAAAGAAGCGACAATTATGTCGAGAATTTAGCACCTTGAGTCATACTTTGCTCACATTTTGTAAGAATAAGTACTTTTAATTGTTTTAGGTGTTTACACGGACTTGTGCGGGTTTTTCGAACTCATACATAATTGTTACAAGGGTTTGTGTCGGAAAGCTAATATGGATCATTAGGAATGATGGCAACCCTTTGTGGTGAAGTTTCGGGAGGTGCGGCGATCTTTGCGAAACAAGTGCGGCGGTGGTACGGTACCGCTCAAGCGAGTGCGGTACACTAAACTGGAATTCAACGATTGGACAAGCGGTATTGGTACCACTCTAGCCGTACCGGTACCCTGCATCTGAGCACCGGTAGTAGTCGGTACGGTACACCGCTAGCAGTCTTGTGCCGCACTGTTGATGCCCAGAATGCCCAGAGCATGTAATATTCACGGGGTGGACGGAATTCACGATTCTAATGCAAGGGTACGTTCGTCCTTCAACCATCAACGCGGGATCATAATGGAAAAGGGTATAAAAGCTAAAGAAAAGGTGGAGAAGGCAGGTTTTGGTTTTCATAAAAAGAGTGTTCTTTCTCATAGTTTTTGCTAGGGTTTATAGAGTAGGGTTGAAGACTTCACTTTTCTGCAGATTTTGGATTTCAAGTTCATGTAACCTTTCAGTTAGATCACACAACGCGTTTTCTCTCTCAGTATTTTGTATTTTTGATTCTTTGGTTTTGCAAGTGAAGTTTGACTTTCTCAAGTTCCTTTTATGAATAATTTCTCATCAATTATGATTCGCTTTATAATTTCTCATCAATTATGATTCGCTTTATAATTTCAATGAAGTTCTAAGCTTTATCGGGGTTAGCGGTGGAAACTCACACGATCCAAGGTAATAACCCTCGATTCCTCTTTTATCTTTGATAGGATTGTGTGATGTTAAGCGACTTGTGAAACTTTATAAAACCTTAGTTGGACATCCTCTTGACAACGTGTGAACGAGAGATCCTCAGTACACGTTGTACTTGAATACAAATGCAAGCTAAGAGTCTGAATTAATTGTTGAACAAGTGTTTAACATCCCTCGATCGTTTTTCATTCTAAAAGAGCGTTTAAAGCAAAATCTTCAAATTAAGACCATTCATCAATAGCTCTTAGATGAGATTGTAAACTAAGGCGAGAATTACTTGATCAATAATGAGTGGAAACCTAAGAACCCATCAATCATCTTCTTGTTTTAAAATAGTCTATTTAATTAATTACTCAATCAACCTGACCACAACCCGTAATTTCTTTTTCAAATACACATCTTTTGGAGAATAGCTCCTAGGGGATCAACTAAAGACCACTCCACAGTAGAGATGACACATGGACTCACGGTATTACAATGCTAGACAACCTTAATTCCTACGCTTGGGAATAAAATTCAGCATACGAATAAGATGAAGCATTTTTGGCGTCGTTCTTAGGGAGTGTGATCAATCCAGGTTGACACGAAGAAATTTAGAGGTAATTTAATTGCATTGCCTGTCAGGTGCGTTCTCTACTTTCTTTTAATTTGTTTTTGTGGGGAATCTAAGTGGGTGTACCTTGGAAGGAGTAGGATTAGTGCATGTCGGTTTGGGCCATGAGCAACTGGAGCTTGGAGGTACCTCTAGGGGGTGAAGAGTCCATAGTAAGTCAATTGTCTCAAGATAATCCTACACCTCAAATGGACCATCCCGGGAATCAGCAACCTCTGTTTAATCAAAATGCTCAAGGGATACCTATTAACCCACAAGGACTCCATGAACCTCCACAACATGGAGACGGTGTTGCACTCCCAGCAACACCAGCAATAGGAGGGGGAAATGTTAACTTTCAGCGTAATCAATATCGAGCTCCCCCTGCTCCTTTACCTAATGTGGAAAGAACTCTCAGAGGTTTTGCAACCTCAAAGAACCACAACAAACTCATGTATTCGCCTTCCTGAAGAGGCTAATCAATGCCTCATGAAATCGGAGATGATCCGTCTTCTACTCGTGTATAAAGGGGTCGATTCTGAGAACCCCTATTCATTCATGAGAGATTTTGAGGATGTATGCAGTGCATTTCTCTCTACTGGATCACCTCTCCACATAATCTGTATGGAGTCCATACTCATTGGCGGGCCCGGTAAGTACACCTATGTTAGTTCCCTCTGACAGAAGAGGAAAGGGCATAATTACAGCAAATACTAAGCTAACGCTAACGTATTCGCCTGGACCCATTCGGATATGATAGGAATAAGTCCTATGCATGCTTCTCACAAGTTAAATGTTGTCTCATCCGCCAGACCTGTCAGGCAAAGAGTAAGGAGCTCCCACCCGGACCGCCATCAAATCATCCAGGATGAGATAGATAATCTTCTGAAACTTGGGTTTATCAGAGCAGTTAAATACCTGGAATGGATTGTCAACGTGGTGGTGGTTCCTAAGAAAGGGGGCAAATGGAGAGTATGCGTAGATTATACGGATCTTGTAGCGTGTGTCCTAGGGTATTTTCCTTTACCCGCGCGTCAAATCGTTGACGCCTCAGCGGGGCATGGCATGTTGTCCTTCCTCGATGCATTTTCAGGGTATCATCAAATCCCCATGCACCCGCCTGATGTAGATAAAACATCTTTTATCACTCCCCACGGGCTCTTTTGCTACAACGTAATGCCATTCAGGTTAAAGAATGTCGGAGCCACCTATCAGAGACTGGTAACTAAGATGTTTCCGTTGCTGCTCGGAAAACTATGGAATTATATATCGACAATATGTTAGTAAAGTCCAAGGAGCGCCCGGATCACACTACGCATCTGCAACAGGCATTTGAGCTCCTCAGAGCATATGGCATGAAACTCAACCCTACAAAGTGTGCGTTCGGGGTCAGTGCAGGCCGGTTCCTAGGATTCATGATGACTCAGAGAGGAACAGAGGCCAACCTTACCCGGCTTGGTATTTTAAGTCTCCATCTCGAGCTCCAAACAGGGTACAATGACTACCCGGAATGGAGTTGGCTACCACAGTGGTTTATTCCTTGTTCACGAGACCGCCTAAAGCCATTTAAGCCGTCCTTAAGGAAGCCAACGGGCGGATGGAATGAAAATGTGATCGTAAACTCACGGATCAAACAGTACTTAGCCAAACCTCCAATTCTCGCCCGGTCAGGACCGGCGGCGAAACACTTCATGTATTTGCAGGTCTGAGGTAGTAGTAAGTGTAGCCACTGTTCAAAAGAAAACAACATAAGAGCGAAGCAGTGTTTTTCATCAGTAAATCCTTAGCCGACGCTGAAACCAGGTATAGTCACCTTGAGCAAGCAACCTTATGTCATGGACTTAGTCTTCTCGCTAAGCTCCAATGTGGCACTTAGACAACTCGCCCCTCTGATGTTGCTAAGTCAGCCTCCCGCTTGCCTTGCTTGCTATGCTAGGCTTTTACCCATAGCTTGGAAGCGAATAGAACTCAAGAGAACACTCGTAAGAAAGAACTCTTTACAATGCTTAGAGAAGCTCTCAACTTGGTTCTCAAGTTGGTGGTTTGCAAATGAGGCCACCACCTTCTTATATACACATGAATGGAAGTGTGTAGAACCTATGAAGGTTCTCCACTAACCTAGAGAATTCTAGAATATCCTACCATGTACATATATTTACAAGACTACCATGGAAGATTCTAGACTACTCTCCCACATTCCATGGTCTTCCATATCCTTCCACATTCTTCCACACTCTTCCACACATGTGTGGACACTCCTAACATCTTCTACAGTTGTGTAGACTTCTCCAGGGTCTTCTAGAACCTTCCCCATAGCTCTGGTCAAAGAAGTCTCCACAAGTGTCTAGAACATTCCCTCTCCTTATATATGGGCTTGAGGGGCTCTCTTGTGCCCATTGAGGGATCCTTCCCTTATGATGATGAGGTCTAGAGAGTGAGTTCGTGACACTTAGCCCTCCAAGTAGCAGCTAAGAAACTCCGCCCATATTTCCAAGCACACCCCATCGTGGTACTAACCGACCTTCCTCTCCGGAGCACACTCCATAAGCCTGACTTCTCTGGTAGAATGGCTCGTTGGGCGATTGAACTAAGCAAGTACGACATCCAGTACAAGCCAAAGCTATAAAAAAAAGGGTAGGTTTTAGCTAACTTCATAGCAGAAATCCCCCAGTCTGAAACACACCTCGAAAGCTCGAATTGGTGGACACTTAATGTGAAGCCCAGGCTTCAAGACAAAGCTGGAGGCGGGGTAGTGCAGTTGAAATCCCAACCCGAGGGGAAAGAATGGCGAATAAGCAATCGGTTGGAAGCCCCGGCGCCTCAGCCAAATGAGTTAGAATATGAAGCCCTCTTGCTCCAGGTAGACTAGCCGCGTCATTATCTGCCAAATGACTCTGATTCGAGTGACTCCCAATTAGTCGTCGAACAAGTCAACGAAGAATTCGAATCCCGAGACCCCCGAATGACAAAATATGTCTCTCGGGTAAAACTATGTTTAGGGTTTTGGTCTGGGCTGGAACCTGTACCAGGGGCTATGATGATAAAGTAGATGCCTTGGTCACTGTGGCCGCCTCTCTGCCAATAACCGAAACAATATTCCTGTCCATCTACTATCAGTCATTTTCCTCAATCACTCCCTCCCGACCCCGGTAAACGGAATCCTCCCCTCATGGATGGACCCATAATACACTACATCAACATTTCTAGAAGGATAAAGGCCCTGAGAGTTTGCAAGTCGGTCGTATAGATTTTCCATGACCGATGGACGGAGTTGTTCGCACGTTCAGGGATATCACGAAAATACTTGGCCGACAGGGGCCAATATGTGTTAATTTGAGCGTATGAGGAATATGTGGAAATCACCCAGGTGGCAGAACTTTGGCACATAGGGCTCACACTCAAGGGTACTATTGGTAGAACTAGTCCCCTTTCTTGGTAACGAAAGGCTTTCCGGGCGGTAACCCCTTTTGCCCCGGCTAGGCACGCGTTGAGCATAGCCGGAATCCCCACTGGTAGAAGCGGATGATCGACGGTCAGGGACACTAGTTCACGCGCTCGATGTTGACATCAAAACCACGGATGAAGGCGTGCGCCCGTGATTAAATTTAGCAGGTCAGCAGTAATAAAATGTTCCCCGTCCACAATTTTTGAAGGCAACGGGCGTGGGATAATCGGAAGGCTGTAGGGAGTTGGGTTCCGTCTCACATCGGCTAGGTTCTTTGGAGTGAGAAGAACCTCGTAATGGCGCTCTTGCTTAGAAATTTCCAATAGCCGGCGGATTTTCTCAAGGCTTGCCTTTTCCACCCAGTGTACCAACCTACCCCTCCGGTTTTTCCCTGCACCAATAATCCACATTCAAGTATGCATAAATAGTCATATGTTTACACATACATCGTTAAACTCAACCTGCCCCCTACACACACACAGGGGCTTGTGGCCGGTTAATATCAAATGGGGCTTGGGGAACCCGAGTCTCATCAGAGCCCCCTTACTAAAGTATCCACACCCCTTCGCCTCCATCTTAGGTGAATTGGGAAGCCCGTTAACAAAGCTGTCGGGAATTACGAGCCAGACATGGACATCAGGCCACCTGCGCTACCACCGAGGAATAGGCGAAAAAATCTCCAACCAGCCCCAAAGGTCAAGTTGGTATAATAGGGTTAGTACACTGCATTCGATTAGAATCTGAATGGTGTTGGGTTGGACCAGTGGCGGCGCCACAGTGAAATCTGAAAACTACTTAACAATAGCAAGCACGGGAAGCGAGAAGCCGGTGCAAGGTAACTCCGGGTAAAAAACACGGCGTTGTGTTCTCCACCCAGAGTAGACTCATCCGGCTCCTCCATCAGTTTGAGGTCGATGTTATCAGGGACATCGCAATAGGCCCTTAATTCCTCCATCGTAAGGGATGAGATGATGCTGCTTGCAGAAGGCGTCCCTTGGGTAGGTCTTCTCTCGCGACCTGCCTGACGGGTGGAAGTCGTTTCCTAACCTCTCATCATTCTACAAGCATACCAAGAAGAGGGGCGAGAAAACAAAAGTCCGCCCCAAGCCATATACCTAACTGGTAAGAAGGCAATATCACCAAGCCTGAGCAAGGATCACCTGGACCTAAAAGTTCTAAATATACCCTCTCCCCAGAACTTCCTACAACCGAAAACTGGCCGCTAACTAAGATTCAACATGACAAGAGGAAAACAGGATTTACCTGTAAAACGAAAGATGAGCAAACATCTAGAAAACCAGTTAGTGAAAGAATGCAGAATCGCATCAGCGTACCCGTAGAGAAACTTGAACCAGAAGAAAGCTAGTAGACCTGAATCCCGACGGGAATGGGAAGCTGCTTCAGTGATGGCTCACATATGCAAATGCCTAGGCCCTGCGGACGCATTAAATGCACCGCTGACTCATCGCATCCACTGCTAGTTTGAATCGTGGCGACGATTCGCCTATTAGGGCACAGTAAACAAACGTGGGTTAAAATCATGGGCCCTTGTGTCATCTTAGTGAGCGCAATGAACGCTGGCCAATTATGTTATTCTTAGACCGGCCCATTTCAATCAAAGCATGCCAAATCATGGCAACCGACCATTAGAATTAGATTACTTTATCACCCGGTCGGGAATTGAAAACATGGGGCGGTATAACGAGTACACAAGATTTTGAGAAATATGAATTCATTAATCACGGCAAAGGCGTTCATAATTACATGGCATCGTTTTTAACAAAGTAATCATACTATGACTACATGATCCATCCGGATCAAATACAGAGCTCAAACAAAAGCAACATGGGTGCGAAGGCCGAAAACAAGGAGAAAAGCAGAAATTGAAGAAGAAAAGGCCTATGGAAGTGGAAAGGAACGCGAAGAACCTTGCTGCTTCAGGAGGGGGTGTTCTTGGATGTAGAGGATTCTATTCAAGTTTTAGAACCACCCAAAGGCCAAGTAGAACATGAATATTCATTTCTGACTCCGCTCAATCCTTGCAATCTTGATGCGGTTTCATGCACGTAAATCACGTTCAAGCGTCTATCGTGTCGTCAACCGACACACTTGTCATCCCGTGTCGACTCAGGCTGACTCCTAACCAACCTTCTCAGCTAAAAGACCGGGGGGATAGCCCGGTGGCCGCAAGAATCGCCACCCTCCAAACTTTAGCAAAGGGGCCTGAGGTATCGAGACCATATCAAATGCAAATCCAAAAGTTAGAAAATTCCGCGTTGGAGACATGCATTAATTGTGTGATTCCGTACTAGGCCGGTCGACAGCGTTTTCTTTTTCATGGGAATGCAGCCCTCCGGTAGGAAAAGAGAGGGGGCATTAATGGAATATATGAGCTTGGGCCCAACTACTCCTGCTAACAGGTCCCGGCTTACTAAGGACCACAGGATGACGGTCTAATCTGCGGGCCCAATAGTTCTCATTTATAAGTCAGGCCCATACATACATCCTCAACCGGATAAGGCATATACCGCCTAAATACTATGTTTCCTGGCCGGTTATCATCTTTAAAAAGGCATCCGGGTGACCTCTTTGAACTTGAACAAGTATAAATCACGCTCCTAACCACCCTAAGGGTAGTCAAACATTTCTTGAGGTAGAAAGTGCGGACGATTGTGCTATCTAAAAGGAAGAACAGGTCATAACGCACGAGAAAAGCGCCACCTTCCCCTTTCGTTTCGGAAGGAAATGCCTACTTCATTGGAAGAGGATCAGCGCTTCATGCGGATCGCGAGGAAAGAACGGAAGAAAAGGTACGAGATTAATGCGAAAAAGGAGTGTTTTAAGCTCTACAGGAGGCAGTCTAGCAGCGTCGAGAGAGAGCGGTGGGCAAGCGTAGTCGTTTTGTTTGTTTGTTTTACGGGTGTTCGCTAGCGGTTCGTCTTCCGATGGTTCGGTGATTACGAGAGAGTTCGAAGACCACCTATAAGTACCTGGCTGTTGTGGATAATTACTCTTCACATACAAACATAAAAATGATTAGATTTATAGATATATTAATATTCATTCCCTTTCAACGGATTAATTCTATGTCAAACAATTGTTTTTAATCAGATTTTATTAAATGTATTTTGAAAATAAGAAAAGTTATTAAACTTTTTTTTGGACATGTGAAATGGAAAAATAATTATGTTTTATTACCTTAATAATTTGTAATTACTGCTTGGTAAGATTCATTAAGGTACAATTTTTTAATAAAGATATCCTTATATTTCTTAAAAATATTACTATCATGAAGACAATTATTTTTATAAAACAAGTGTTAAACAATGTATTTTGCATTTTTTTATAATTATTCTCGAATCGACTAAAACTCAAGTTTCCCAAAAGAACTACAAGTCTACAACATTCTTGTTTTAGCCCGTATGAAAAAACGAAATACTGCAGATTCTGCAATCAACCGGATGGAATAGCAACTTTCTAATTTGTTTATTTGAAAGGCCTTTTTGCTTTGAAACTATTCATTATTCAAGGCCTACGCCATGGTTTTTGGTCGATAGAGATACGGTATCTTTAGAAGACGCACCAGCCACCACTTAGTGACGCAAAATTAACGAGTACCGATCGTCTCTCTTCCGTAGAGGTGAGTTATGTTTACCGTTGGGCTAGCGCCACTTTGTTGAATTTCCGGGAGGAAAGAAAACAGTTTCCGCTTACCAGGTGTTTGATGATTTGCCCCGCTGAAAGTCTCTCATGAATCCATCCCCGCCGACTTTCGAATTCCCTATCCCTTGGTATCTTTGATGAAATTGGACGGACGGCAATGGCATTGGTGTTGTTGAGGGGACGCATCGCCTCCTCGTCAGTTTCAAAATATCTTTTTTCTTCAGGGGCTCGGAACTTTTGTTTGCGTGCCTCCACGTTTCTTGATAAGGAAAGGGAAGCAACCCAATCAGCGTTGGACGATGACAGGAAGATGGCTCGGGGAAATTGCCCTAGTGGGATTCATCTTCCTTCATTGTTCTCCCATGCTGGACAGTATCCTGATGGTTATGATAGTGAGCTTGTGGATCCTGATACTTGGCAGGTTTCTTCCGGTTTAAGCTCAGGCATGGCGAGATGAGCCATCCCGGAAGGAGAGTTGTGGAGGAACAATTGATGAGCAGAATCATGAATCCCCGTCTGGTGCAACACTTAGATTTTGATGAAATTGAGGATATGAGGATTCATGGTAGTCTTTTTTACAAAATTAACAGGGACTCAAAAGAGTTTGAAGAGTACAATGTGGAATTCCACAGGAAGACGTCTTCCAAGAATAAGGGTGATAAGAAAGAAAGCAAAAAGGTGAACCCAACTCAAAACTCACCATCGAACAGTGATCAAGCTCCGAAACTTCCGAACGTAGTGAAGAGCAAAGATCATCATATCTTTCTTCTCAATGAAAGAGATTCTTCTTTTGTCGAGAACAAGAAACTAAGGACTCCAACTTTCAATCAGCTTACCGCCCCTTACCATGAACCCTTTTGCCTGGACATTTTCGTATCAAAAGGCTCTGTCCGTGCCTGCATCATTCATAGGGTCACCAGCAAGGTTGTGGCTGTGGCACATTCAATTTCTAAGGACATGAAATTTGACTTCACATCAACTAGGAACTCGACCACCTGTGCTGCTGTGGGGAGAATTCTAGCACAGAGAGCATTGGCTGATGATATCCATGACGTGGTTTACACACCAAGGAAAGGAGATAAGCTGGAGGGGAAGCTTCAAATTGTGCTTCAGTCTATCATTGGCAGTGGTGTTAATGTAAAGGTGAAGCTTAAGCAGAGAAAAACCAAGAAAGCTGGTCATCTACCGCTTAGCCATAAGGTATCAAGCTGATTGTCTGATGAGATGACGTGATTGACTTGTTTCTAAAACTTTAAGGCCTCATTCAAATTCATGGCTCATGATTATTTTAATTTCCTTGCTGAGAGTATTTATGCATATAGAACCAGTCTGCTCAACTCCATGCTGGACAGCACATGTTTTCTTCTGGGAAAATTGTTTTGCATGAAACAGAGACTGCTCTGCTTGGCTTATCTGAATTAAAGTATTGAAATTATGAAATAAATCAAATCCTTTTCTGCAATTTCTTGTTTTGTGGCTACGATTCTAACACACATTGATGGAATGAGATCCCACTTTATCCAAGAATGAACTTGTGCTGAAATACAAGCATATAAGGAATTTTAGGATCATAATCTTCTTTCTAATTTATCAACAGATTCAAATAATTGTCTTCCTTTTAGTTTTATGGTAGGATCCTCTTAGAATAATACTCTTGGGACCGATTATTGATTTATAAATAAATGAATATTGACTAAAGTAAAGATGTTATTGAGCTTATCTCCATTGGGAGGGATAAGCAGCAGTTTGAATCCTGATGATAACCTAAATTTACCTGATGATGTTGGTTGTTGTGGGGGGGTTTACTGGGACTAGAAGATTTTATCATTTAAGTTATTACTTCATGGCATAAAGACTAAGAATCAAAAGCGGCACAGAACAATGATAAGTTCAAGTGAGAATACTAATTCTACTCAACATTCCCAGAACAGGAACATACATAGGTTGATTCAACTCAAAAATTTTCAGAAACCTTTACACTTAACCACCCACAGGGTTTAGTCATTAGCAGTTGCCAGTTGCAATGAGAGCAGCTCCTCCTCAGGTATGGTTTTTATATGACAATCTGATCGTGGATATGCAACACATAAAGAGCGCCACCCACGCGCTCCACAACATCGTCGCTGAGCATTCCTTCACTTTGGTCGATGGTGCCACTCACTAGTCGAGCTGGGCAAGTCATACACACCCCAAGCTTGCAGTCATGAGGCACAGACAAGCCAGTGTCCAATGCCTTGGCTAAAATGCTCTCATCTTCTTCCACCTCCAGATCTGTTGTTTTCCCCTCGTGATCAATTACCACCTTGTAGGCCTGGACTCTCAGGGAGAGTTGGCGTGATGAGCCAGGGCGCGGCCGGGCCCTGATCTGGAAAGTGGGGAGCTTTTGGAGATGTGGTTGTTTACTGAGTGGGAAGGAAGGAGATGAAGTGAAATGAAGAGTAGCCATGATTTCTTGAGGGTGAAATGTGGACGGGAAGATGTGTGGCGTTTGGGAGGATAAGGGATTTTCTTTTTTTGGAGGTTGAAGGTTATTGTTGGAATTTTGGGTGTCAAAAGAAGCTCGGCCCATATAAGCTCCAATTTTTGGACCTATGGCCCAGCCCATTATAGCATGGCCCAACCACCTGAAAGACGAGTTAAAGTTTTTTTTTATGGGGCCACTTTTATTTATTTATTTTATTTTTTATAAAATAAAAAAATGGAGCCCAACTATTCATTTTATTTTATTTTTAAACTTGTCGATTAAAGCTTGGGTATTTTGGGGCTGAGTACTTATTGAGAAACAAGCCACGAGTCAGTCAGGTGCTTTGAATTTAAATGTTGGGTAAAACCTCTAGTAGTCCATGCTTAAACTACTAACAATTCGAAAGCAAACCCAATATGAAATAAACTCCTCAAGGGTGCACGATTTTATTTTTCTTATTTTTTTGATATTTATTTACTTGGCATTACAACGTTTCACTATTTTGTTCTTATAAAGACTTGAACCTGATTATTCTTTATGCACTGCTCAACCCTTAATTATGGGTAAACAAAAAAAGCTAATAAATTGAACTGGTCGATAAACCAAACCGAAATCGAACAAAAAATAGGTTAATCGAACTGATTGGTTCGGTTTTGGTTTTTATTTTATACAATTTTTCGGTTTCGATTTAAATTTACAAAATATAAAAACTATCATTTCGGTTAATCGATTGAAAAAAAGAGAACTAATATTGTAAAATATAATGTATATATATAATATAAAAATAAATTTATAAATAGGTCAATATAATTGTATAATTTAAATTCCATATGCATATCATATACTCGGTATCAATAAATGTAAAGGAAAAAAAGAATTTGTGACAGAACATGAATTGGAAGCTGGGGATATGATTTTGTTATATGAATGATAATGATAATAACTGTCTTCATAATTACTAGTCCATTCAATATGTAAAGAAGTTATAATAAGAGAGCTTTAGATCATACAAAAAGAGAAGGCGTTTGCATGCATGAACACATTCGAATCAATGAAAGAATGAAGAAACATTTCCTATTCTTTCAAGTGAAGCACTTATATTAAGTTGTTTTGTTTGATATGACATTGCTTTATTATGTTTTAATTTTCTGTTAACATCAATGGTAATTTTAGAATGTAAAAATTTTCTTAGACAAGGATATAGAATTTTATACTTAATTTTTGTGATACCTTGTTTCAGAAACAGTTTATTTATAATATATGCATATATTTTAAGGAATGTTGTATTCTTGAAAACAATTAAAATAAATAAAAACATATTGAAAAAAAATTATTAATTATTTTTGCATATTATATTAAATATTTTGTACATTATTTTTGCTCGTTGGTTGGTAAATATTTAGATATATTACAAATCAAAATAATTAACATAACCAAAAACTAATATATGATTAATTGAAGATTTTGTTAATCCTGTTGATGGTTATGTTTTTTATTTATATAAATAACAAATTAAAAATCGATTATCGTTTTATTTTTAATGGTGCAATTAAATTAACCGAACCATGATTACCCCTATCATTAACCATGAGTCATTGCCTCATTATTGACTCGTTATAAAAAACGTCGAATTTTTTATTTCTGTAAAAAGAATTTATACACGGGACCCCAAACTGTCCGAGATGCAAATGCAATTAGAAGTCAGCCCATAATTCAAAAGTTGGGTCGGCCCAGACTCAGCCCATTGTCACCTAACAGGTGCTTAACTCAACCGTGAGGCCCGAGGGTTTGCTCTCAGCTCAAGAAGCTCCGATCTCCGTCGACGTTATAGCAACCGATCCTGCGTCTCTGGAGCAGTTGCGATTCTAGCGTCTCTCTGTTCAAGGTATTGCTCTAATCTCTGTTCCCAATTCAATCAATGGGCTTCTTGTTTAGATACCATCGTTTGGATGCTGAGAATAGAGTCAGAAACGGAGGAAAATATTTGAATGGTGAATTAGTTGTCATCTAGGATCTAGAATGCGAAAATTGACACCTTGCCTTATACTCGATGACTCCTTGTCTAGTTGATTTGATTTGATTATTTATTTATTGTTGTGTTGGTTTGTCGATGAGTTTTGGCAGCAGAGAAAGTGTGAGTGATCAGAGGAATCAATATATGGTTTTGAGACTGATAATAGGAATCCAAATAAAGTTTTCTTTTGTTTTTGTTTTTTATTTTTATTTTTAAATTTTCACGCTTGATGCTTTGTCACTTCGGTATGCTATTACTTGAAGTTTTGATATCTAGGGTTTATCTCCGAACAGCTTTATAACTATTGCCAGTTTGGATTACAATGCAGATTGATGTTTTTTTTGTTAGATTGACTGGATTTGCTATGGTGATTTGTGAATGTTTTCTTTATATGAAAATAGATTTTGTTTAGATGCTTAGAAAATATATGAAAAGACTAAAAGTGATTCAAATTTTGGATTTTTGAGCTTTCACCTGCTGGGTTGACTTAAACCTCACGCTTCTCGTTTGACCTGTGTGTTTTTTGGTAGCAAAAGATAAGGGATAACTCAAGCTACAATGTTGTTTTCATTTATTGCACCACTTTCTAGGAAACCAAACCTATGGCTAGTGTTTCTTTTTGAATGTTTTCAATTCGTCCATGCTGAAATTTAGTAATTTTAAAATTTTAATTTGGTCTAAGCTCATGCTAGAACTTTGGGAACATTATATTGTAAAATTACTTATGTAAAAAAAGTTTGCAAGAATTAACATCCACTCATTCATAAAGGGTGACTATCATTTTGCCAATGAATCCCAATGTATATGGAAGTCTCTAGTGAGTAAAAAAAGAGCCACAACAAAAAAAAAAGTGAAAACACTTATCTAAGAAGGAAACGAAGAGCTTTAAATTGCATGAAGTTCGATTATCTTTTGAAAATGGATTTTAAATATTTTTAGTTTTTTACGTTCTTTTTTTTAAATATGGTGTTCTAAGTAATGACTGAAATACAAAAAATACTTCAAAAATTTTGGAAAAATTTAAGGCAGAAGTCTCCATTTTATAAGCCAAGCATTTGAGAAACCTTTTTTCATTGCAGTATCAACTGGAAGACGTTGAGTGTCATGCTGAATCTATTATTCAATTTGGGTTTCCTATTGAAAACCATTTGTATTCCTCATCTTTCTTTCATTTCTATGAGTCTAGTTCACCACAGAATCACTGAGGATTTTGCCTGGGGTTCTTGGTAGTGACCTAAAGAGGTTTTGGCAGGGAGAACCGGAACCACCATTGCTAACTTATCACTGCTGTTTCCTGCTCCAGTGTCACATCTTCTAGATTTCTTGGTCGTTGGCGTTTGGAAATCTAAGCTCTTGGTAAGGGATTTTGAACTGTGCTCATTCAAACAATTTTTGGTTTATGCTTGCACATATCTTTTGTGGGTATGGTTTTTTTATTAATGCATGCAGAACCTTGCAATTATCAGCAAGGAGAAGGCGTTTTGCAAGTCTGTGAAGACGTTTCATTTCTAATCATCAGAGATTTGTTTTAACAACTTTTTCTTCCCTTAGATGCTTTCTCTTTTACTCATGGATAACTACTCTTCTCCTTGTGTACATTCTATTGGCAGTTAGTTCATTGCACATCTAATATTCTTTTTTATCTCTTCCCCTCCACACCACCCCAATGGTGCAAAAAATTTTTGGACTGTTCTGCTCCATCAGAAGTCAAGAAATCATGATGATTTTCCTTAGATCTAGAGCTTAATTCATAATAGAACAGCCACTACTAGATCCAGAGCTTTTAGGCATTTTGTTCAAGATCCCATTGTGGAGGGTAAAAAATCCAATATGATGGCATTCTGTTTAATTCTAAAGATCTGCCGCTGCTCCATCAAAATAAAGAAAGGGATATGAAAAAGTGCAATTCTCTTATTTCATTTCCCTCTAGGAAAGTTATTTAATTTGTTGTTTTAAGGAAAAGTAGAGACAAAAGAACATAGGGTTGGTAGAACTCAACCAGTTCAAGAATCATTCAACATTTTTCACAAATTTTCTTTCTTTTTTTCTTTTTCTGATAGGTAACATTCTTCACAAATTTTGCATCTAGAAGCTCATCTTTTCATATTTTTTTATATTCCTCTGGCGGAAATCTTCTTTTTGGAAGAAAATAAGTTTCTCTAAACGTTAAATTGTCCAGATTTGTACTTGTACTGTATACGATGATGGTGTGATGGCATCTAGTGTCACAGAAAGGAGAATTAGGGCGTTGCCTGCTCCTCATCAACCACTAAGTAGGTGGAATGCCATCTACTAGTGGGAGAGACTCACTTATTAGACAGGAAGCTGGAGAACTAGTGGCTATGACTCTCCTGATAGAAATGACCCTTGGGAGAATACTTCTAAAGGTGATAAATGAAATTATTGGCCTGGGATTATTTCATAGCTGTTTTTATTTTATTTATTTATTTATTTTAAGTTGAATCAAGATCAATTGGGAATTAGTTTTGAAACACAACAAAAAACCCAGAAGAGTTGTTGAAGATCAGGAAGGCAAGCTTGATGAAGGATAGAATTCTTCAAGAGGGGGAGAATTTCTTCACATTTAGGATCCTTTTGTTTTTTTTTGGTTATAAATGAACTTATTATATAACCTTATTTAAAGTATAGTCTTCAGTCGATCAACATTTATTCCAAAATAGGAGATTGATTGGACACAATTAAATGGAGCAACTCTACTTAGGAAATAGATCATCCAGGCAATAGCTGCAGAAGGGCAGGTGCTTAATAAAAAACAAGTTATCACAGCTTTTTGGAGGGCTGATCCGTCTGACCTTGCTAACTCCTGATATTTAGCAAATAAAACAGACAATTATGGAGAAATCTCATATTTTGTTTGTCTTCCCTCCCCTTTGTATAACTCTGTTTATAATTAAGTCACTTTTTTATCTACATGCCCTTTTTACAGGAGGAAAGAACAGAAGTCTGAGATAGTTGATGCAAAGAAAAGTTGATGTGTTTGATCTAATGAAGCTAGTAACACTAATGCTTCATGTGTATCTATTTGGGTAGAGAGGATAAAAGCAACCTACTCCTGCACATTGTTGAAAAACAGCCTAACCAAGTTAGAACTGGACGTTTGATTTTAATAATAGTTAAAATCCTACTAGATGCATCCTCTTGATTGCTCTGATTCTCTGGCTTTTTTGGGAATATAGAAGAAGACATTATGGCAATTACATCAATAATTTAATGGTATTGCATAATTGCTTAATGTTAGTTTGCTTTTTTTTTAATTGAATGTTTGATATGAATGTTTAGTAAGGGGTATCAGATCTTTCCTTTTTCCCTAATATTGTACCTTGTATCATTTATTCAGAGTCATGGCTGGCAGAGCAGGAGGTGAGTTAAGTGAAGGGAACCGATGAATGAACAAGCAGTTGCTAACATATATGGTTCTATGAGAGCAGAACTAAACCAAATTTACTCAAAAATCACTGAACTAGAGATGGAAGTGAGTGAGCATTCTCTTGTCATGGGAGCTATTCAGCCACTTGATCCATCCAGACGGTGCTACCGGATGATTGGAGGTGTAAAGAAGTTGAGGAGAACCATCAAGGAGGTCTGCCTCTGCTGCCCAGCAACAAAGAGGGACTGGAGGCGGTGATTATTAGGCTTAATGAGGCCCTTGAGAAGAAAAAAAGGAATCGCTGAATTTGGAGGCTAGCATGTACCAAGATAAGAAAATCAGATGGTGAAGAAGGTGATGATAATGAGAGAAAGGTTGTTCTTACCCAGGGAGTCCTTGTCGGACCTGCCAGCACAAATGAATAGAATGGATTTGCACTTTTTTTGTCTTCATTTTGTCAAACTTGTTAACTTGTTTGGTAAATTAGTTATTTTGGTGTAGCACGCCTTTGTTGTTTTATGAATTGATTTATAGGTTGATCATGAGTCATGACAATAGACTGAAATCTCCATGAATTTGGGATCGTGTGTCTTACATTGTTGGTTGAGAACATGCGGGCGGGATTCGCATGTTTTGATTAGGTTGTTTCAGTAGACTGAGCAAGAACTAAAGAACTTGATGAGGATAAGTTGATTTTATTACTGAAAACCCTCTTCTTTTTTTCTGCTCGTTAGGGATGAAAGACGTCAGAATGTTTTTTTAGTTGTGTTCCACTCTGAAAGAGTAAGTTATTGATATCAGGAATTGGATTGATAATAGTTTTAAGAATGTGACCCTTCGGAAAAGGTCGGGGAAAAACTTGGATTGGATTATTTCATACAATCTTTACATTAGAGCAGAGGAGAAATAAAGAAACATCAAGCAACGAGAAACAAAAACATAATCAGATTGGCAGAATGTAAACAGAGGAGGGTCGAGACGAATGTTGAGGCTCCAAAAACAAGAACCCTTTTTATCCAAAAAAATCCTGAATTCCCTTTCCAGCAAAGACTCTATCCGATAATTCTGCCAGAACAGAATTTACTGTGAGCAGCGCAACACTGGATCCGGCTATGATGCCCAGCACCAACCACGTTGTCCCCAATACCTTCCCGAATTCCGGCCACTCTATCTCTCTTATCTCCTCCATCACTCCGCTCCACAAATCTGCCTCTTTCCCCGACTCTTCTCTCTCCTTCATCGCCGCCTTGATTTCCGACCCTATCTCCGACAACTCAGCGGTGCTTGGTTCAGCCGGCGGGCCCTCGGCCGTTTCTGTTTCTGTTTCTGTTTCCTCCGAGGGGCTGTCTTGACGGCCTTGTTCAATGGCTTTTACGGTTATAGTTCGGCGATGGAAGACAGAGAGGCCTATAACCGCAGCCCTAGCTCTGATTTGTGCTGTCGTTTTTAGCTGAGATGTAGTTTTTCCGAGTCTCGTTGAGGATGAACATGATGATACCGGAAGTTGCATCGAGGAGAGATGGTGAAGCGCCATGGCAGTGCTCATGTGTGTGGAAGGGGGAGAGAGAGAGGGAATCGAAATTGTGGGACTCTCTCTTCTCTTGGGCCTTCAGAGTTGGCGGTCGGCATTCCAGGTTAGAATTCAGACCCGTTTACTCGATTTTTGGGCCCATTGGGCTTGGTTATCCCAGGGTGAGTTTTGAGCTTGGAATAATTTGGGCTGTATTAACTATACAATGCCATGAAAGATATAGCTATTTACTAAATGAGAATGTAGACTAATTAATTGCTCAAATAATTTTTCGTTAAGTGAATCTGTTAACTATTTACTAAAAGTGAATTAACTTGGCCTAATTTTGTACAGCTATCCCTCATGTTCATATAACTTGGTCTACTTGAACCATTCATTGTTAAAAATCAATGTCAACTAATCAATAAGCCATTCTAGTCTTTTATTGATCGTTAAGCTTGGGGTTTCGTACAGATCATGGAGGTGCAAACAAGTTGATGTAAACATCTGTTTATCAAAAAAAAAAAAAAATCAATGTCAACTACCAAATTTCATTTACTAGAATTTCGCGCCGAGAAAAGCAAATACTTGCATAGGATGGGATTTATGTTCCTTCATTGTGACAGTCGTGAAGTATTAGGTGGGGTCTCCCATTTGGGGGTGTTAAAAGATGTTGATCTACAAGGGGACCCACTTTGTGCTTACACTTATTTATCCCTTAATACTTAGGGGCCTTTTTGCGTCTTTGTAGTAGGCGTATGATCTACATGGTTGTGTATTAGTAGGGTGCATAGTATCTCCCATTTATTGTTGCCGATGTGGCTTCTTTTTTCTTTAATGCCTTTGAACAAGAATGTTGCAAGATGTATTCCATTCTGGGTGAGTATGAGAAGATATTAGGCCAGATATTTAATGTCCAAAAGTTAGGGATATTATTTAGTGGCAATGTACCTAAAGACTTGAAATCAAATGTCTCGAATATATTGGGTGTGCATACTCCTTTAAATACAGGAAGATACTAGGGACTACCTTCCCTTATTGGCAGAAACAAAAGGGCCATATTTGCCTTCCTATAGGAAAGGATGTGGAAAAGGATCCAAGGGTGGTAATCTAAACTTCTCTCACAAGCGGGTAAGGAAATCTTGATAAAGACGATGGCGCAAGCAGTGCCAAATTTTTGCATGAGCTCATTTTTACTGTCAGTCTCCCTTTATCAAGAGTTTGAGGGGATGATGAACTCTTTTTGGTGGGGTATGAAACCTAACGGGACTAGACGCATTAATTGGATCAAATGGGATACACTATGTTTAAGGAGGGAACAAGGAGGTATTGGTTTTTGAAACTTTTGCTCTTTTAACCTTGCAATGTTGGGTAAGTATGGATGAAATTTCATTTCTAAACCACATACTCTAGCTAGTCGGTTGATCAAAGCTAAATACTTTCCGCAAGGGGATTTTTTGTCAGCTCAGTTGGGAATTAGGATCAAACCCGAGCTATATATGGAAGAGTATATGGTCATCACAAGACATCCTTACATAAGGGTGTAGGTGGAATATAGGAGATGGTAATACCAATTAATATTTGGCAAGATGCTTGGTTGAAAAATGATGACGGTCTCAAACTCACTACTCCTATTATAGAGGGGTTAGAGAACTTACAAGTTTGCGAGCTTTTTATCCCCGGGTCACATGAATGAGATATTGAATTACTTGAAGAGCTTTTCTGCCCTAGGGATGTGGTAGCCATTGCTAAAACACCACCTTTACCACATGTGGGTAGAGACCAATTAATTTGGCATTTTGCAAAAGATGGTGTGTATTCAGTAAAATTAGGGTGCGAATGGTACATTAACCCTACTCGGGAGGCGGAGCGTGCATTCAGGCGGGTGCGTGTTAAGGTTTGATGTTGCCACCACGTATCAAGTTATTTCTTTGGCGAGCTTGTATGGGATGTTTCCCGGTATTGGAAGTGTTGAGGGGTAGAGGTATGTGCCTTAATTCTATGTGTCCGGTATGTAATCAAGAGTCGGAAACGGTTTGCCATGCCTTAATCTCATACAATAAAGTTAGCACATATTTTGTTAACAACAACCTAGATGTCAATGCTATTGGAACTAGCTCTTTAGCAGATTTCTTCCTCACACGAGTTTCCCATCTAAGCAAGGAGAAGGCTAGTACTTTTGGGATGATATTATGGACAATCTAGAAGCAAGAGAAATGCCAAGTAATGAGTAAACAGCCAGTCTCTCTACTTAGTTTCCATCAGCGGGATGTCTTTTTTCAAGATTGGTGCTAGGCTATGGAGAGTCACCTTACTAGCAATCATACTCAGTTGCTAGCTCCTTCCCGATGGGTTAGACCCGACCGTGGCTCCCTCAAATGCAACATTGATGGAGCATTTTTTGCTGAATCACTCAAGATAAGTTTCGGGTACCTTATATGTGATGATCATGGAATGTTCATACAAGCTTCATCTAGAACTATTTCAGATTGTTTCTCACTATAATAATAGTGAAGCCCTGGCACCCTCCGTGGAAGGCATTAAAGTGGATATCCAGTTTGGCTACTTATGTGGTGTTGAGACGGTTTGCAAGCGATGTGGATGTTTTTCACTCTGAATTGATCAATTTGGTTTAGTTTGGTAAATGATTGTAGACTATTTTTCACTATTGCCAACTTATCCCTTTGTTTTATCAAAAGATAAGCTAACAAAGTAGCTCACATTATAGCTAGACCTACTTGTTATAATGTTAGCCCTTTCTATTGGCTTGAGGCTCCTCATTTCATTGTGAAAGCACTTATAATGGATTGTTATTCTTGTTGATCCTTATTTGTTGACTTAACTGCAGAGGCTTTGTAGGCTATAGCACCTAGAGTCTGAGCTTGGCATGCACTGTCCATAAACCCAAGGTGAGGAAAAAGATAAGGACCACAAACAATAGGGGAATCTGTAAGAATGAAATGTGGAATAATCCAATTCCCAAGAAAAGAGGCCCAGGAAAATGGAGAAGCAGATCAAAAATATGGGAGCCCAACAGAAGCAAACAAGGTTAGCATGTATCTGATTTTGCAGTAATTTTAAAGGAACAATCCCCATTACCCTGTCTCTACTATTGTGAGTGATTTCCAAAGGCTGGAATTACTGTTCAACTACTAACCCTCCTTGTAAGCTAGTGGGTGGTTTACTGTTAGTTGCATCTCCCTCTGTAGAAAATGGGATGCTTTTCGTAGAATAATGGACGTACAGTGAATAAGATGGTGCCTAAAGATAAGAATAAGATCACTGGGTCCAAGAGATCAGTATTGAGTTGATTGAGATGAATTATCCATACTCTGACAATGCCTGAGTGGGGCATTTATTTGTCAAAATACTACTCCAATTATTATAGGTGAATGAAAATGGACAATTGACCTTTTTGCTTGCTTGATAGTAGCATGTGGTTTTGGCTTCACAAATGAGTTTTTGTACATAAATTGGTTTTTTTTTTAATTATTAATATAAATTGAAAATCAAAATAATATTTAAATTAGTGTATAAATAGTAATGCTATAGTTATTGGCTAAATATTGAATTTTTTTAAATTTAATATTGGTAATGATTTTTTTTCTTTTAAAAGTTAATACCGTAGTTATTATTTTACTTGATATTATAAATGTTTTGAAATTTTTTGAGTTAATACTATAGTACTGATTATGACATTTACTTAAATTTTTTTTCAAGTTTCAAATGCACTAATTTAAATATTATTTTTACTTCCAATCTATTTTAATTATTATTTTTTAAATAACTCCAAAAACTCTTCACAATTTTCAATTTATCTATCTGGTATCTAGAATAAGGATGGGTTTTTTCCTTTTTATATTGAAGACAATAGAACCTGATGTAGATAGCTGGTGGCCGGTGTTTCAAATTAGATCCAGAGGTCAGGAAATACATTTTCTAAATCGAGGATCTAAGAGCCTGTTTGTCTACAGTTATCAAAAACTGTTCTTTGTTTTTAGAAACAAGGAGAGTCAGAAAAGAGGTTTGATTCCTTTGTTTTTCGAGAAAAAAAAAACGAGAATACAGAAAATTTTAAATTCAAATGATAAGGAAAATATTCAAAAAATATTAAAATGATGATTTTTATATTTTCAGAAATTATTTTAAAAATAATTTTAAAAAATAGAAACTAAACAAGCCTTAAAACTCTATTTGGTCACTTATCTAAAATAAAATTTCTTTCTTTAAAAGAATAAAATATGATATGCGAAATGAATAGCTGTCCAAAAAAATCCATTATCAATAATTTGTTATCGTTGACAACTAGAAAAAAAATCAAAAAATAATTTCTGCTTTTGGAAGGCTGAAAAGATGCTGTTTCTAGATAGCTTCTAATAATTGTTATAGAAAATAGTTATATAAATAAAGAAAATGATTAAAAATAGAGTCCTACGATATAAAAATTATCTTGAGAATATAATTTAAAATCTAAAAAAAATAAATGTACAAATATTTTATATTCTTAAAGGGACGTTCATCTTACAAAAATAAAAAAATAAAAAATAATCTAAAAAAACTATTTACTGTTTTTCCATACTGTTTCTAAGAAGAACTATCAATCAGGATGATAGAAATTCATAGCCCTCTCTGTCCTTTCAACATCTCCATCATCTTATAATTTTTCTTTTTCGTATCTCTCTAAAACTTTAGAAGCTGCCAAAACCGAGTCAACGTCACTAAGATATGAACGAGCCGTTTCTCTTTTCTTTAATCACTGGAGAGACCCACTTCCATATTTTGTCTTGTGGCACTGATTTCAAAACAATAGCTCAAAAGAATTTGGGTACAAAAATTGCATGCATACCTCCAATAGCTGTGTGATCGATATATGTGGTCCAAATCACCGATAACAACAAAAATATGTTTAAGATTCCCTAATCTCTTTGTCATCTTTGGTCCTACCTGCATATTCATAACCCCCATCTACTCCAATTTATGCATTTGGCCTCACCTCGATCCGGAATGTTACCGTTCTTTTTTTTTTTTTTTTTGGGTTAATTCCTATAAAAACACACTGGAATATTCACTGTGTCACAAGTTATCATCTAATTATACTATCACATCTCACCGTCAAGGGAAAGTTCTTATCTTTATATAATTGTAGATTACATGCGATCGGGTTGATCGTATAGATGTTATTTGCTTTGCGGATATGAGCTACCATGGCTAAAGCGCGTTTCTTAGGTTGAGAGGGTTTATCGCATATAGTCGCCCAAAAACTGCTTACATTGATATGAGATGAACCTGTTAACCGAACATAAGATAAACCGAATGAATAAATAATGTTTCTAGAGATCAAATAATACTCATGTGAGGTGAATCCTAAATATCGTTAATAACATTCATTCGATCGTCTGCGGATATTGTTCATTTCTTATTTTATTTGTCACTTCTCAAATCGGATATAGAAGAAAGTTAATCTTGATATATAAGTATATTTATATACCGATTTAGTAGGCAGCGTTAAAGTCATGAAGGTCCCTTGGACCCAAAGTGGACAATATCTACAAGATTGGGTTGGGTGGTTACAAATAGTATTAGAGTCGATCCTCGACCCTGGTATGGAGGTTTGTTTGACCCCTTAGAAGGTGTTGGTTTGGCTCTGATCTGTGAGGCAACGCGGGACGTTGTGTGCGCCAGATTCTTCTCACATCCCACATTGGATATGGGAGAAAATTCTTGTCTTATATAAGTATGAGCTCGCACTAACACCAGTAGGCGTGTTTAAAGTAATGGTACCCCTTAATTGAAATTAAGTGAACTGATATGTCCTAACTGGTTGGGTCATTCGATTAAATTCTAGATGATATTAAAGCCAATTCTTGACTTAGGTGTGAGAGTTTGTTTGGTCCCTTATGGGATGTTTGTATGTTCAATATGGCTTCACAATCTCATAGGATACAACGAGAATGTTGTGTTTGTATAAGAGGTATTTGTCACATCTCACATTTGATAAGGGATAATACCATATGATGATATTCTCTCGACCTAGTAGACAGAAGCCTTGAAGACCCCTTGAGTTGAAAATAGATAACATCCACATGATTGGATCGAATCATTGCAAATTCTTACTAACCTCGAGACACGATTTAAAGTGTATCTTAATCCCAAAATAAATCAAATCTACATGGTTAACAAATAGTATCAGAGCCAATCCCCATCCTCAACCACGGTGAGGGGGGATTTATTTGGCCCCTAGAAGGGTGAAGTGTGCGTGGATGAACATGGGAGTGATCATAGAAGACTGCTTGACAAAAAAAAAGAAAAAAACCAATCTAATTTTTGTGGGAACCCCGGGCAAAATTCTAGGCAAGGTTTGGCCTGAAATGTTGATTACGGAGAGATTGTTAGCCGACCAAAATCTTAATAATAGAGACGCCAAAGACAAAAGAGGCCTAGTTGGTATCCTCACTCACCTAAACCAACTAGCCTTCGCGAATTGTTAGTAACTATAAAATATACAGAAAGCAACTGATGCATCCTCCAGTTGTAGTGGTTGCTACGTCTCTTTGGATACCCTTTGTTTGTCTCCTCCTTTTTCATAAAAAAAATGTATAAAAATGATTAAATTATGAAAAGAGCAAAGCATACACCTCTATTCTTTTAATTTCTTAATACCATCCAGAGCTTGTCTTCTTCCTCACCCCTTGATTGGTGTTCTCGAAAATGCTTGCCGGGTCAGGCAACACAAACATGCTGGAAACACAAAAATAAAATCAAAGTTTTCAGCATAGGCAAACCCCAGTTACGATGCAGTTTGTATATTTAATGCAGCCGCGCCAGTTCTAGGCAGCCAATAACCTAACCCAACTTGCCCTTTTAGAGAAGATAAATTGCATACCCATGGCTTTATTGAAAAGGGTAAGTTCAAAGATCAATTGACCGATGAAACAAAGGTGTGAGTCAAAATTTTGACATTGGGAGGAACCAGATTTAGAAAGAGAAACACAATTATTTTACGGGGACTGGGACTGGGACTGGGACTGAGACTGGGGCTGCTACTGCTGCATGGCATAGTACAGGAAAGAGAGAGCACAGTTTTTGAAGAGAAACAAAGCTTAGAAAAATGGCATGCATCGAGACACACTAACATCCCACGCTTCCTTACTTTTTTCATTTCGAGACATTTTTGCTTTGTCTTCATGGAAGAAACATACTTCACAACAAAGGCAAACCCTAATTTCTACTCTCTTGGAAATTTGCCTTCCTGCTAAAAGAAAAAATAAAATAATAACAATGATAAATTAAGTGAAACACTGAGAAACACTGTGTCTTTGGGGGTCGGCGGCGTCGGAGCCGGACATGAGACAAACCAGAAGGTCGGCGAAAGCGCCGATGATGAACTTATGAGTGTGTTTGGGGTTAAGCGTAAGATAGCAGAGGAGCAGCTCATGCAAGTAATCCCAATCAGCCGCCACGTCCCTCAACTCTCTCGCTTCCGCCATCTCCTGCATTGATCGCCGGAAATCCGCGTACGGGTCGGGTGAGTAGGTGTGAACCGCTACGCCTCCGTTGACGACTGCGTCAGATTCCGGCGGGGACTCCGAGGCCTCGAAAATGGAGTTGGAGCGGCCGGGCGAGGAGAAGAAGAAGCGCTGGGAGGCGAAGACGGTGGCGAAATCGGGAGGTGATTCTGAGTCGACGGAATCCTCGGAGGTAGACAAGAAGTCGTCTGTCGTGGCGGTGAGCGGTTTGGAGGTGGAAACGGAGGTGAGGTCGTACATGGAGTTGAAGTTCTTGATGAAGATCGATGAGGTAGAAGAAATGGACGATGACGATGTATCATGTTTGGAGGGCGGAGAAGACGGTAGAGTGATAGGAAAGCATTTCAATTTTGAGAAGCAGAGGTTGAAATTCTTCCTAATCATGCTGGACATTTTCTCTTGTTTTACCTACTCAATAAGCTTGGAGATGGAAGAGAGACTTAGATGTATATATCTCTGTGCCTTAGAAGAAACGACAGTATGACTAGGAAAAGGCATAAATAGAGGCCAAACAGAAGGAGGAGTTCTTTCAGATTCCTAAAGCCACTGGGATAGATAGTAGGATGACTTTGTGCATGTTACCCTTGCCTTTACCTATCTCTTTATAAATATACAGACAATACTCGTCATGCGATTCAAAAGATAGATCCGGTTCAGAATGCAACTCTATTTAACTTGGAAGGAGGAAATGGAGGACCAGAAGAGTGACCTCATCATTTTTTTTTGTATATTTTGGATAAAATATTTGTATATAGTATACAAGACAAAAGGTAGTGTAGAGAGGAGGTGGGGATCGACCTGTTTCATGGAGGTAACTACAAAGAATGACAGTAGCGTAGCCAAAAAAGGTTGAAACCCCATTTCCATCACGTTATTCTAAAAGTTCCTAGATGATCCGTCTCCACCTTTTTCTTTTCCCTTCTTGCGGATTTTGGGTGATTCATCAACCCGTTTATACTACCAAATTTTGTAACTTTTCTTTTTACCAAAAAGACGTGAATACTGACAAGAATACGGGGAATAAGACTTGTGTCCACTTCTTTTATGGACCCTGCAGATGTGTGACATTGTATTGTAATTTTATCAGGCCATGTTCAAAATGTAGGGAACGATTTGTAGAATTGTCATGGGCAAGATTATTGAAATGATCTTTGTGATAGCCCATGTTAAAAAATGATGTCAAAGTTAGATTTCATCCTATACTACTTGTAGGAAACTTTATGGACTCATTCATTTTTACATTGATAAGATATTATCTATTTTACACTTCAACTCTCATGGTTTTGTTTCTTAGATCTACCCAAAATGTCTCATGCAATTGGAAATATTGTTTATATTTATTAACTCATAGTCTTTTTTTCTCTAACTAATGTAGAACTTTGGACACATGTCTATTAGGCATGAAACTCATAGTCTTTTTATCTCTAACTGATGTGGAACTTTGGGCACAGTAATAAAAAAGAAAGAAAGAAAGAAAGAAAGAAAGAGAAACCCCTTGTTGACGCATTCTTTAATTCCTAAGATTAATTCTTAGGATCTAGAATGTATGATAATGATATTAATATGATTAGAAAAAATTCATCACCATCTAAATGATATTTGGATGTCTTAGCTAGACTCAGCAGTACATAAATATTAGGGATTTTGTTTCCAAGGCAACAGGTCCATCAAATCAATAGTGGTCCGGAGGTGCATGAAGTGTTGAAGTAGTATTTTTGAAAGATGACCAGTTTAGGCAGGGGCAGAGATTCGCCAGGGAACTTGACTTGAGCTGACTTGACATGCATGGTGTCAGTGCTCCAAGAAACTGACTATATCTTTCTTGACTTGGCTTTACATGGTTATGTCAAACCCAATGCTGCAATGCATAGCCCAGTGGCCACCATTATTTACCAAAATCCAGGCAGATATTAATTCACCGGGACCCAATGGGGTACTCTCAAACTGCACAGACGCTCCTCCGGCCACCTCTTTTGCCTTCTTAGTAGATAGTGTTTGGCTGTATCACCCAATTCTGCAGTATATGCTCAAGTTGGTGTAGATACTTTACAGTCAACCTAATTCATTCAACTTAATTAGGCCCCACAAAAAAGTAGAACATATCAGATCAAACGCCCTGAAAAATGTTCCCTTTCCAAAAATTTGTATGGAATTGTTCTTGTAAAGCAAGTCCCCTCCCTGGAGAGCATGGAGCATCTTTGATATTTATACGTATAGAAAGACAAAGACCATGCCAGGGAGAGACTGACTGGGATGAACAAAACTGGCTGCTTTTGTAGGGTTTTGGGGCAGATGATGAGGTTTTATTTATTTATTTTATTTATGCATAATTGTCCTTGGAGAAGTAAAGTGGCTCACGAGGGCATGTCCTTCCTGGTCCAAGATAGTAATAAGTTTTACTGAGATGACTTCCTTTTATTTCAAAAAAATTAAAAGGCCTGGCCGCTGGTCCCTCTCCTTCTCGACTGCCTTGTTTTTACACACTATGGAAATATAGCCATGATGGATGCATGGGATCGATAGTGGGGCTGTGCTCATGCTTTTTTACTCATAATTCTGATGGTCCCTTGGTTCCTTGGTCCCCCCATTCTGCAATTTCTTACTGACTATGATGTCACCTACTAGTTTCACATTGGCATTGCCCGTGCGACGGTCTCACTTGGTTCCTATTGAGAGGCCCAACTTATCATACTATAACTCCAATGCTCTATGTTGATTGGTTTCCTGCTTTGAACTGTTAAGAGAGTGTATAAACTCTCTATCAGTTTCTATGAGGTTGGTCAAGACCTTTTTTGTCAATCAAGTTCTTGACTAACAACAAGCTCCTTACGCCTATTCGGATAGGGTTTGCTTGAACTCCAAAAATGCTTCATCCACGTACCAGCTATATGCACCTTTGAAGCCCTCTCGCCACATACTGCTCTCATGGACCGGCCACCGGGTAATACATCCATAAGAGTATCCTCTTATGGAGCCTAATCCCGGGTCATGTACGATCAAAAACCTTATTAACGATGCTGATACTCAAACCTTCATCCATTAGACAAAGGCCTTTAGGTTAAAAAAGTAATTTATTGTCAAGGTCTTGTGACCACAAAAAGATCTATCCTCTTGCTGAAATGACTCATTGGAGGTTTAATGATTAGTTTTTGAATTGTGAAGTATGAATCAACCTTATTAGCCACTGCAAAGGAGGAAGGAAAGTTCAGCCTTCAAAACAAATATTTGATTCTCTTTGATGGCGTATGACCAATAATACTCCTCTTTGATGGCTGTCTCCACTCAGCTACTGGACAAACCTGCAAAAAATGATAAGCTTAATTAGTTTTAAGGAATTTCAGGGCAAAGTTCCAATACATAAAAAAAGAAAAAGAAAAAAAAGAAGTGCATACCTTTTATCTGGCCTCTTGAGGATTAGTGTTGTCATGTTTTGTGCATACAGGGAACAAATTAATGATTGAACCATATTAACATTAATCTCGTATTTTTCTTATTTCTGTTTGTGTGTGTTAACATGGTAATACTAGCATGTGAAGAGTCATCTATGGAGCGAGGATCAAGCTTCTCACATCTTGCAGATTATAGACAGAAGTTCTTATTTTATGTTAAGGTTTAATATGGTCATCCGTTTCCCCCTTCACCTTTCGACTGTTAGGGTTTTCCAAAAATGATTTGCCCTAAATTGACTCCGAAAAAATTAGGGTTAGTTTTTGCCCTAAATTTGATCCATGTAAGCTGGCCACATGTCTTATTTAACATTGATTGTCTAATTTAATAGTGATCGTAACTCTTGTTGCCTCTTTAAAATTTTCTATGACCGGAGAGGTTTAAGGGCATGTATTATGAAAGAGAATTAAATGTTATTAAGAGGGTTAAGGTATATAAATATACCAAAACAAGGGCAAATAAGTAAAAGTATAGAGTCAATAAAGGTAACCCTAAATATTCTATAATATGCCCCCTCGAGATGGTGTGTCAGAGATAACACCAATCTTGTTACAAAGGGAAAGGAGGCGAGGCTAAGAGAGGGATTTGGTGAGGGCATCTAATAAGTTGGTCTGACGAGAGACATGAGTCGCTCCTCTGGCTTAGACGGCGGAGCAGTGCTTAGATAAAGTGATAATCCCAATTGCAAAGGTGTTTTATGTGAGAATGAAAAGAGGTTAGCAAGAGATAAAGGGCACCAAGGTTGTCAGGAAACGAGTAGAGCGAGGGATTGTGCTAGGGACGAAGTTTCAAACTGATGGCGACTTACTAATTGCAGTTTGGTGGCAGCAATGGCAATGACACGATACTCGGCCTTAGTGGAAATCTGAGCAACAATACGTTGCTTTGTAGAACTATAGGATATGGGATTAGCACCAAGGAATATGAGAAAAGAACCTGTGGAGGTATGGTCATCTAGGTTACCAGCCCAATCCGCATTAGAGAAACCATGCAATGTTTGAGGAGTGTATGCAAGAAGCCGAATACCAAGGGATCTCGAGCCATTAAGATAACGAAGCAGACGTTTGACTGCCCCCCTTCCCCAATGGTGTTTGAATGACGTGTGCATAAACTGGGAGAGTTTGTTCACGGTAAAGGAAATATTCAATCGAGTCATTTGGAGATGTTGGAGGCCACCAATCACTTGACGGTACATGGTGGCATTGACCGGCGCAGTACCATCATTAGCAGTTAAGGAAGTACCCACGACAAATGGTGTGGAGACAGGTTTGGATCCTAGCATGTTTGTTCAGAAGATCAATGACATACTTTTGCTAAGATAGTAAAAGGTCCGAGGAGGTAGCTAAATCTCAACACCATAGAAGTAAAGACGGTGGCCCAGTCCTTGGTGGAGAATTCAAAGTCAAGTTTTGGAATAATAGTGTGATAAGTGAAGAGCTCCTTTACTGTAATCCGATCATCAACACTGGCCGGGAAATTGGATAGATGCGGGTACTTTCTTTGGGGTAGACAAAGAGAGATGAGTACGCATGGGATGTAACAAAGCCAAGAGAGGTAAGAAAGTGCGTGGCTCTGAGGTACCAAGCAGGGCTTATTTGAGCCCATAAATAGCCTTGTGTAAACGACAAACATGATGTGGATACTTGGCGTTGCGCATACCCTGAGGTTGCGCTATGTAGACCTCCTTGGTGAGATGCTCGTTGAGAAAGGTGCTATTGACATGAAGTTGGCGAAGGCCCTACTGGCGATGGAGTGCAATGTTAAGCACAGTACGGACATTGATGAGATTTATCACGGGACTGAAAGTCTTGTGAAAATCAACATAGTGTTAGTGAAGCCTTTAGCAACAAGCGAGCTTTATCTTAGGAGCAATAGAACCATCGAGATTTTTTTGATGCAAGCCCTTTGTTGCCTACTATGTTTTTCCTCGGGCTCGAGGGAATGAGAGACCAAGTGCCTTTCTAGATGAGAGCATCATACTCATTCTACATGGCCTGAACCCACTTCGGATCTTGGAGAGCTCGGGCGATAGTGCAGGGTTCAAAGATAGGTTGAAATACGGTGGTGAGGCCATATCTTGGGTTGGGTTTGATGATGACACTTTTAGATCGGGTTTGCAAGGGATGATGGTTTAGTGTGGGGGGAGGGATGGGTAAGGGGTTGGGAGTAAGGCTAGGTGAGGGGGAGGGTGCCAAACCCAACAAACCAGTAGAAGGAGATGACTGATGGAAAGGTGTGGGTGAGGTCGGGAATGCAGGTGGAGCGGGGTGATGGGGAGGTACTTAAGAGGTTTGTGGAGTTCGACGATATAGGCTAGGGGGATGCTGGTTGACGGGAGGTTAGGCGGGGTGATGAGGAAGTACTTGGGGGGTGGGTTGTTGCGGCTCGCGGTGTTGGAAGGTCACTCAAGGTGAACGATGAGGTAGAGGCCGTGTCTATTATCGGCGATGTGGGGGTGATGAAGAGAACGAAAAATTCTTCACAAACTTGAGATGAAGGGAGGCAGATTTTTTTAAGCGTGGGGTCAAAATAGAGGAAGGTACTTTGAGTAAGGGAGTAGTCGAGAAGGACACATGGACTATATTTGGGGTCGAGTTTGTGGGAAGAGTAGGGACGCAACTAGGGAAAACATAAACAACCAAAGACACTGAGTTTGGATGGGTCATGAGGTTTATGGAATAACTTTTCAAATGAGGAACCAAGAGAGACCCGACTTTGAAAGTTGATAAGCAGTTGTAGCAACATACGACCAAAGGTTAAGAGGAATAGAGGCCTGTCTGAGGAAGAAGTGAGACGTTTGACAATATGCCGATGCAGGAGTTCAGAATACCCAATATGTTCAGGAGTGTGGGGAGGTGTAGTGAGATGGGTTATACCATGGGTCGCAAGGAAGGACCGAAGAGCTAGAAATTCACCCCATTATCGGCGTAAAGTGTTTTAATGGTGTGGTGAAATAATTTTCAACAAATTGCTTGAAGGCAACAAAGGTTGAATGAACATCAATTCTGTAATGTGGTAAACCAGATATACTTTGTGAAATGGTCAACAAAAATAACGTAGTAATGAAAACCATTAGAAAAGGAAACATGTGAGGTCCACACATCATAAAAGATGACATCAAGTGGAGAGGAAGAGGTGATGCTTAATTTAGCAAAAGGTAACTTGTGGTTTTTATTAATATTACAGGAGGTACAAGAGAAGGAACATAAATTTTCTTTGGGAAAAGAAATACTTAAAAAACTAAGAAATTTTTGAAAAATTGGCAAGGACGGATGATCGAGACGACAATGCCATATAGAGATAGCGACAAGGGAGGATAAGTGAGGAAGATAATTTAGAGTGGCAATGTTGAAGGGTTGACCGGTAATAATAGACACTATCTCTATCTTGAAGTAAGCCAGAGGGTGACCGCGTGTGGAGGTCTGCACTGAAGAAAGAATAAAGAATGGGACGGCATTAATAGGTTATCTACACAAGGCGAGACCGAAATAAGATTCTTAGACATTGCAAGTACATGTAGGACATTAGAGAAAAGTAAAGGTGTAAGAGGAAGAGTAAGGGAAAAAAGTAATGTTGGCAATCCAGTATACTTGAGCCATCACCAATAATCACCTTTAATCGGAGGCGTCACGATGAAGGGCGGGGCAACAAGATCTGTGGTCACATGGTGAGAGGCCCTCGAATCAACAACCTAATCTAGAGAGGTACTAGGAGTGGAGGGATGAACTGTAGTGTAGGCATAAGGTGCAGTGAAGGTTGGGAGCGGAGCACGGGCAAGAGTGGGCCGAAGAGAGTCGAGTGCCGAGGTGGGTAGATGATTGCATTGTCGAGTAGAGTGCTCGGTTATACCATAAAGCTAACAGCGCTCGAGGTAGCGACTATGCCTGAATTGTGGCGGTGGAGCCGGTGTTGTCCAAACATGGGAGGAGCATGCTCGAGATTTTGACTTTGCTCGATCTGGGTTGGTAAGGCAAGTCGAGACAGAATTCTTTGGGGACATTAGACGGTGTCGGGGACTGCGAAACCGGTTAATGGTTACCGCCGCGTGGTTGTTCGGTAGACGATGGGATGAAGAACCCAAACCAGTAACCAAGGCGATAGTCGAGGGATGAAGGTAGGCGGGCGAAAGTTCGAATGTCGGTCCCTAGGGCCTCATAATTGAGGAGGTGCTCGAACAGTTCCTTGAACGTAACTAGAGTCTCTCGAACTTGGAGAGCATGAGATAAGTTTGAGTAGGCCGGGCCGAGTCAGTTCAAGACACGGATAGAGAGCTCATCAAAGTCAACGGGGACATTCATGAGGAAGCGAAATTCGATTTTAAGGTTTGACATCGGCATGTATTATATAATGATGCTGAACTTGCAAGATTTTGGTGATGAACCATCATCTGTTCGTGGGAAGGAGAGGCATATGTCTTCTCAAGGGTGGTCATGTAGCCGAGATGGTGGAGGTGGAAGAACTACGAGCGAGGAGAGGCAGTCCAGATAATTGTGAAGAAATTGATCCTATCAAAGCCAAAGTATAATCCGGTTAGGGAGGAGAAGCGGCATGGCGAGTTATAGTCGTCGGAGGACATGACTTTGAACCATCGATGAACCCAATTAACTCGTACCTAAATAAGAGAGATGTGAATTGTAGCCGTCACGTAAAGTAATTCGTGGCTATGAGTTTGAGTGGTTCCTGAGCACTGACGTTGAGAACAATTAAGTTCTGAGGTGAGTCAGTTTCAGTCAAGATCGTGGGGGGTACGAGAGGGCATGATGACAGTGGTGGAAGAAGAGGCGTTGACCATTGGGAAAAATAAGGGCTAACGAAGGAGGTGGATCATGAGCAACGTTGGCAGCAGTAGCTAGGGTTTTAATGTTAAGCTTATGGCTCCGATACCATATTATGAAAGAGAGTTAAATATTATTAAGAGGGTTAAGGTATATCATGCCACCAAGAGGCAAAGGGCAAATAAGTAAAAGTACAAAGCCAATAAAGGTAACCCTAAATATTCTCTAATAGTCTGTTTGGTTCAGTTGATAGCTGGTAGTTAGTGTTGATAGCTAATAGTTGGTGCGAGTAGCTAATAGTTGATAGCTGATTATAAATTATTGCTTGTAAAAGTAGTTGATTAGAAGTAGCTGACTAAAGGTTAATTACTTATACAAACATGATTGAGAGATATACAAATATAATATATATAGAAAAAGAGACAAAAAACAAAAGGTATCTTAGGCCCTGTTTGGTTTATGTGTTTGAAAACTGTTCTTGAGAATAATTTTTGAAAACATAGAGAACACCATTTTAGTGTTATTTGAGAATTGTTCTTATTATCTAAATTTAGTGTTTTCTATGTTCTCAATGTTTTTCTTTTAGAACATTTATTAAAGACTATTTTATTATAGATGTAAAATTTTTTTATTACATGAATAAATATCTTCAACATGATATTTACATAGATATCTTATTTAATTAAAAATAATATATGTTTTATTTTATCCACCATATCCAAATAAAGTAAAAAATCTATTTGTGATAAAATAAAAAATAAAAACATTTGTATTAAGATTTTTAATTAATAATAAAATTAAAAGTTTTAATTATGATAATGAAACCTAAAATATTTTATAATATTTAATATTAATTAAATTCAAAATTTAAATAAAAATTATGAAGATAAAGGATTTTTTAAAGTATTTTATAATCTCATTTATCTATCATTTAATAAAATTAAGTTTTATAAGAAATTATATATAACTATAAAAGATAATTTACATAATATATAATAAGATTTTAAAATTAAAAAATAAAAATCAAAGTGCGATCATTGTACCTTCTCGTATAAATAGGGAGATAAGGATAAAAGAGAAGTTAGTATTTGTATAAGACATTTAAGAAAAAAACTATGATTTGTAACTTTTTCTCATCAGCTTTTGATTAACCTTAATAGCTATCAGAAGTTGATTATGTGTCTTTACCAAACATCTTACAAGAGTTGATTGAGATCAACTCTCGATAGCTATCCCAATCAGCTCAACCAAGCAAGGCCTTAGTGAGCTACAATGAAAAACACAAGGGACTTATTAGGATCAAATAATTTCTAGGTGCAAATGGAATATTCATGAAAATAGCAGGGTTTTTTTTGCATATTATTCCTTTTATGTTTAGGGTATAATGATAAGGAAGAAGATAAATTAAAAAGTTGGGGAAAATGTGCAAAAAACCCCTCAAGTTTTCCAATTATATCATTTACACCTCAATTTTTTATTTTTTAAAAGACCCATGACATTTTATTCCCGTAGCTCTTTAATCCTTTCAGGTGATAGAACCATTAGTTTTTCGTTAAATGAGACGGGTGAATGTTGACATGATGCGATGGGGTAACCCACACACTCTCTCCTATCTTTTCTCTCCTCTCTCATCTCTTTTATCTCCTCTCTCTATCCTCTCTTCTTTCTCTTCTTTAACAAAACCGGTCAATGAATCGAAAAAGTTATCGGTTCACAGTTCATAGGTTGGACCGATGGTCGAGCGAGTAGTGCTATCACACACACACACACACACACACACACACACACACACACACACACATATATATATATATATGCATAATGACCAAATTATAAAATAGGCATTAACACATTATCCATATCACAAATGTCTGACCACGATGCTTAAATAGGTATTCAAAATACATGACTTCAAGTTTATATTGGCAAAAAATGTGTTTCATTCATTTTGGGAGCTTCAGGATATGGATGTTCAACTTGATTTATATGGAGAAACCAAAATCCAGCGCTGTCAATCCATCTACAACCATGTCACCGACATCCTCACCATCTACAAAATAATATCAAGTACATATCAGCCGAAATTTATTTTTTTGAAGAAAAAATAGTAATTGAAATTTTATAAATCCACATTATAATATTCTACTAACCAATGTGAGTAGCCAAACTTGAACCTTCTACTTCATTTATCGGCGTTGATTCTTCTTTATATAAAAGATTTTTTACTTCTTCAAAATCAAACTTTCCCGGTTCATTCTCATTAATTATCCAAAATTCGGTCTCATCGATGCATTCATAGTAATGGGATCCTTAACTTCTTTTTTTGTTGTAGTCTAAAGAAAAGCATAAATTCATACTGTGATGCAAAAATTTATATTAAAAAAATTAAAATTCAAAACAACTAAAAAATTATTTGATATTTATACTTGTTTTTGAGGTGCAAATTGTAATGAACATATATAAGACTGTTAGGACTGTGTGAATCCCACCCAGGTTTGGTGGGTTTGTATGTGTTTTTTCCCTTTAGCATTTTGGTATCTTGGCTTGGGGCTGATTTTCATTTTTTTTCTTCTTTTTTCTTCCCCCCCCCCTCCCCCTTTTTGTTTGCTTGTAGAATGGTGAGAGGTCAGGAAGAGACTTCTACCAGTCAGTCGGGTCGCAAGCGAGGGCCTACCCGGGGGATGCCTTCTACAAGCAGCATCATCTCCTCTTTATCTGTGGAAGAGTTGAGAGCTTATTGTCAAATTCCCGATGACATTGATGTCGTGCTGTCGGAGGGCCCGACTGAAAATACCATGGGCAAAGAATAAAATCACGGTGTTTTTACTTTAGACAACTATGATGGGCTTAGCTTCCAGTAATCTACAGATAACAGTTCTTGCACTTTACTAGGCGGCACACCGCGCTATTCACCCAAACGTCATTCGGATTCTGACTGGGTACTATGTACTAAACCTTCTTTACCAATTTGATCTTTCATTGGTGGAGGTTTGTTTTGCTTATACCTTGAGGGGTAGCACAAGGTGGTCGGATGTCCATGTCAGCCTAGAGCCCCCGGTTGCAATTTGTTACAAGACTCCCCGACTCGCCTAAGACCGAGGCGAAGGGTGTGATCCTGGTTAGGGGACCTTAGGATGAGACCCCGGGTTCTCTTGACCTTCCATTTGATGTAAACCATTCAATGTTTTTTCCAAGTGTGTACAAGTAGGGGCACGCTGGCCCAGTGTATTTTCGTTAAACCTTAGCATATTATATCTTGTGCTTGACCCGGATTACAAAATATATAAACTCCATACATGGAAGTGTTCAACATGTACAATATTTACATTGCTTCATTTGTTTACAAAAAAAAAAGAAAGATATTACATATACAAAATAGACCAAAAAGTCTTTAAGTGTGCACCTAATGATGTGTTGACCTTAGAGGCGTGTGGATAATCACTATCCTCTTGCCTTTAGCCTACGTACTATATGGTGAAAACTAGTGCTAAGCTTTACGCTTAGTGGGAATAACACTAAGTGGAGCGACTACTAATAAAGGTTATCTCACTTTACACATTTACACTTCATATAACATATCATATACTTATGTCATATTCTATACTTATCATATACATACTTATATATGTTCCGTACGCATATAATTTACACATCTTTATGCAATGCTTATACGTTCTTATCATATCTTGTTTCATTTCAGGTCGTTTACATTTTTCTTCTTGTTCTTGTCAACATGTACTTGTCATTGTTTACATATCATCACATAGCAATGCTATGCTTCTCATATCATGTCATGTACTTTTATCATTTTCGAATCATTTGCATATACTTGTCATTTGTTTTATGTTTCATCTGACCTGTAAACCTTATAAGTGAATAAAGGAAACTATAAGGGCCCGAAGGCGCTATACTCACTGTACGAAACAGTGGTCTATAAGGACCCGGAGGCGCTGTTATCATTGTGCGAGACAATGACCATCTATAAGGGTCCGAAGGCGATGTTATCGTTAATACGAACGATGGCGAAGTACATAAGGCGCAGGCGTAGTAATGATGACAGGGCCCGACATATCGGTATATTTGTAGACTTGTTTTTCCGTAATAAGCATGTCCATCTATCCTTCTACTAGGTTCTAAGCAAACAATCCATGTGTATTTTATGTTTAGTACATATCTCTCATATTCAGAATAATTATTATAATACAGTAATCATATGCGATATGTACAATCATTTATTCGAGTATCTTTACATTTTCATATCTTGTTATATGCATGAATAACTATGGTTACAAGCGATTACCTATTTTCATGATTTATTGACTAATGAGGTTCCAATTTTATCATGATATATATGGCTGGATTCTTGACTCAATGAGCTTTCCATAGAGTCGAGAACGCACCCTAAAGTGCGCCAGGAGTTCGGAGAAGGAATTATGACTTTCAGTTGGAGGTCACCCCACATGAGTGGCCAATCCCTAGCGGCCGGCCAGCTCTGGAAAACCTAGATTTCAGCGGATATCATTCACATCTTGTCACTCACGGGCATATGGTTAGAATCTTGACTCAATGGGATTTCCATAGAGTCCAAGAACACCCGAAACGGAGTTCGGACGAAAAAGTTATGACCATCCGAAGTTGGAGGCCAACAATTAGAAAAATGACAATTGTGTCCTGACCAGCATAGCGTCTTTGCTCCACTTTGGATGAATTTTGAACCCCTAAAGGGTTGAATTTGGATATACCTATTTCAAGGAGATATGTTCTCTATAAGTCTAGTTTTCCTAGCAATTTGAATCACTCAATTCGGATGAGTGATGGCAGTGTAAATTTAAAACAAAAACATGAGTTTTGGAGAAATTTTGATAGCATCTCCCCTAAAACCCCAATATGTCCTTAATACAAATATTCCTCAATTGAGGATTACAATCAACCAACCCAAGACCGAAGATAAACCCAAAACAGAAACTGAATCACCTGGAATTCCAAATTCCACTGAATCGAACCCCAAATTTGTTGAGAAATGTTCATACAAAAATCATAGCATCCTTCTTAAGTGTACAAAATCCATCTGAAAATCGAACTAATGCATAAAAACCCATACTTCCATTACCTTTTGCTCTTACTCTTCCTTACTTAGCACCTTTTCTTCTTATGTTCTTTATATATAACTTTTTGCTCTTCACGTTTTGGTCTCTCAAAAGAAATAGAGACAAATTGATCTTATCTCATTTTGATAATTTTTCATTTTTAACATTTACAATTAAGTCCTTATACTCTCTTCTATTTACCTTGATTTTTCTTATTTCTATAATGACATATCCTTTTCTCATATTATGCCTTTCATATCCTTTTCGAAAAATTACTAATATACCCTTGTATCTTGTACAAATTATGGGTTTTCAAAATTTTCTCAC
Source organism: Tetrastigma voinierianum (assembly GCA_016808115.1). NCBI lineage: Eukaryota > Viridiplantae > Streptophyta > Magnoliopsida > Vitales > Vitaceae > Tetrastigma > Tetrastigma voinierianum. Next base: position 66,510 of record JAEQBH010008814.1, read on the forward strand.
TTAGAAAATTAGAATTACAAAAAATTCAAATTATACCTACAAAATATCCTAAACATGTTATAAGACTGTTAGGGCATATTTTAGGGTATTACACACGTGTTTCATTATTGTGGGTTGTCCCGGGTGCGAGGAAGAATGGAGGGCAAGTTGGTGCATTAGATTGGAAGAGCCCGGTTTTGGAAAAATCAAGAGATCGTTGGGATTTACGACGGGGCGACATCCACGAAGTCCTTCTTACCACGAAGAACTTGCATGATTTAAGTCGCCACCTGTCCCCTTACAGCGTCCCAAAAATCCCGCGCCCTCTACCCTCAGAAATTGTGGAATGTGAGCACTTTGTTACTACGGACCTTCTGAACTTAATCCCGGGTAGTTCATCTCTAGCCAGGGAAGAGGAGAGGGAGGCGGTGCAGTCGGGGTGGTGATCAGCACTCAGCAGGTCACAACCTTCCTCTCTTGCGAGGATTCAGGAAGGCCTTGCCCCCAAGCATCTAGAGCGGGGTGAAAGGGTGGCCGTTTGGAGCGTCCTTAGAAGAAGGGCTCACAATCACGCCCCGAACATTGAAGAGAAGGAAGGGGACGCCCGGGCGTCAAAACGTTCTTGGGGCCAGAGTGGAAGACTTCGTCCCTTGGGTTCCCCATATATCCGATCGTCCCCCGGATTGGGAAGAAGAAAAGGAAGAGGACGGGATGTCTGATTTGATTTCATAAGCTTTCTTTGCTCGGAAGCGGAGTGAGATCTTGGCAATGGCGTGATCCATCCCGGAGTGGCCGGGGGGATCGAGGTCGGTCTAAACTGGATGGGGTTCGAGTCGCGGAGCCAATTGTCATCTAGGGTTGACGGTAAGGTTTGAATGACCGGGCGGCTCGGGCGATCGCCTTAGCGGAGTCACAGGGAGGTTTCACTGGCTCTCGTAGCTATCCGGGTAGTCCATCCTCCCGAGCAAGCGGTGGCTAGTCGGATAAGACCAAGTACGGTACGGCGCGGAGTTCTTCCTTAATGATGTCGGATGTTGCTGAATTAATATCTCCTCATGCGATACGATGCCTGGGAGTGTCGGTTCCGGGCCCGAAGGCGCCCAGAGGGCCGTGGCCGGTGGAGGCCTTTCAATCGGGGCGAATCTTCAACTGACCGTTTGCATGAGTTGTACCCGGTGTTGCTACGGATGCATGGCGTGTTGGTCGAGAGCGGGCGAAAGTATTCGATCTCGGTCTCTGCTTTGATGCTTATTAAGAAGATCTCCAGCAAATGATTTAAGATGAGATGCAGGTTTGCAACTGCAATTTTGCTCAATCGACGGAACTGGTAAGCTTGTAAGTGCTATATCATTTTCTAGCATTAATTCTTAGTTATTATCATATCCTTAATATGTTTCTTCGCAGGCGATTGTTGCTATTCGGAACATTGCCTTCCAGCATCGAGCATTTCAGACCCCGCTGAGGGATGCGGAGAGGCTACGACTCTATGCCCAGTCGGCGTTTTCCGACCAGAAGGCCATGAGCGCTTCCTTAATGGAGGCAGATTCAAATTCAAGGCGCTAGGAGTCGGAGGCTAAAGAAGGCTCTTGCGAAAGGCCGGTCGTCTTTGAGGCGGAGAGAGAGGCGTCGCTCATCATGGAAGTGGCAATGGCGGAAGCCGGATACGAAGTGGCGGGCGGCCCGGGTACAGTGGAATGCGAGTTAGCGGGTCCGATGCCTTAGTTGCTTGAAGGATGCCCGGCGAGTCGTCCCCGAGTTAGATGGGAGGTTCATTAGGTTTGTTGCTTTTGGAGGCTGGCGGAAGCGGAGGAAGCCTAGCAGTCGACGGATGAGTGGGTTTCCTTACTTGAACTCGAAGTTAGCAAAGGCAGTTTGGCATCATAGCACACAGGCGAAGGCCTCACAAGAGAAGAAGGCTTTGAAGGAGGCGTTTAGTGACTTTGTGATTATCTTCCAATTATGGCTATGGCTGCTGTGCCTTCGCGCACAATATTTGTGGAAGTAAGCTTAGGATCCCAGAAGTGATGCCGGACATGTCAAAGGCATTAGTTCCAAAGTTCTTTATTAGTCCTCGATGCTCCCCGGGTGCTATTCCTGTTGAAGAAATTTCTTTGTCGCTCGAGAGGCGGGCGTGCTGAGGGTCGAGCACTCCTCTGCTAATTTGGGGCTAAAGTAGGTGACAATCCGGCTCTGCGGTGGGGTAGCCTGAGGGAGAGGGGAGGAGCCCAGTGTCTCAATGGGAGTTAAGGATTGCATTCTGCGCTTGCTTGCTGAGCCTTGCTCCTTTGCCCCCGTTCTGTACCCCGACATTTTGATATAGTGTAACTAGACTTCTTAATGAAGCATGTGTTATTTTGCGACTTTGCTGACTCATCTTTTGAATTGAGTAGTTCAGTTTTGTTTAGCAGGGTGGCGCCGATGTGTAATGAGTAGGGTGTAGTCCAGGTTTAGGCAATCGTTCCTTGGTTCATTTGCTCTCTTCCCTATCCGGGCTTTGCGATTAGTACCAGTTGGGACCATCGGCCAGATTGAGCACGGTAGGACATCAATCTTACCCGAACTTTAGATTAAACCAGTGGGACATCAACCATACTGGGTCGGATAGGTCATTAACCTTACTCGGACTTTAAATTGAACCAACAGGGCATCAATCGTGTTGGGCCGGATAGGATATCAACCTTACTCGGACTTTAAATTGAACCAGTAGGGCATCAACCATACTGGGCCGGATAGGGGATCGCGAATTCCGGACTTTGGCCCGAGCCGGCTAGGCCAGCCATGCCTGGGCTGATGGGGTATCAATTCCCAAACTTTGGATTGAGCCAACTGGGCATCAACCATACTGGGCCGGATAGAGCATCAATCGTTCTCGGACTTTGGATTGAGTTAGCTAGGCATCAACCATACTGGTCCGAACAGGGCATCAACCGTTCCCGGACTTTGGACTGAGCTAACTGGGCATCAACCATACTGTAACACCCCAAATTATACCCTAACAGTTTTATAACATGTTTAGGGTATAATAAAAATATGACATATTTTCAAGAAATAAATAAGATAAAACTCAAGTAGATATGCATAAGTTAAATTAAAAATAATATTTGAGGCGATTGTAAAAATATAAATTGAATTTCAAATATTAGAAGGGTTCCCAGGACTAAGAGTAATAAAAGAAATATATTATAAAAATCAAATAAGGAATAAAATTATGGAATAGACAAGTGGATTGAAGGAAAGAGGGAGGAAGTTTCCTCCTTAGAAAGTGAAATAAAGAGGATAAGACCAAAATAATATCACTATTTTGGTCTTTTGGAAAGAAAGAAGAAAGGAAGAAGAAGAAAGAAAGAAGAGAGAAGAAGAAAGAAGATCACTTAAGAATTATGAAACTACTAATTTTGAATATGGATACATGTCTTGGGTTTGGAAACTCCCAATCATTTCTTGTTAAGTTAAGTTGAGAAGAGCTCTAAGGATCCTAGATATGTGTTTTGAAAGAGGGTCTAGTTGCAAGTTGAACCCCGAAGAAAATTCTTATTGTCGATCATATCGTGCTCTGGATCTTAGAACAGGTTTTTGGTCAATCTGAGAATTGAAGTGAGACCTTCTAGTAAATTGTAGCCACATCAATGAACTTGTTGTTAAACAAGATTTCTCGATTTGGACCTCTGGGCCAAGTTATGAGGTCTTTGCGAGGTCGGTCCATTTAGATGCAGGTCGGTCGGTTACGCAATTCGGTCAACTAGCGGGACCTTAGAATGGGTTTTTGAGTTAGAAATAAAGAGAATTTGAAAGTAAGTCCTTTTGGGAAATTGTAGCCACATCAGTGAACTTGATGTTAGGCTTTTGAATTTCTCAATTCGGACCCCTGTGGACCAAGTTATGGTCTTTTTACTCTGAACAGTCAAATGGGTGAGAGGTCAGCCATAGGGGGTCGTCAAATAGAGGTCAGCAGACCTCGTCCTGAAGAGCTCAACTCGTCATGCAGAGCTCAACTCGTCATGCAGAGCTCAGCTCGTCATGCAGAGCTCAACTCGTCATGTGAGATTGGCTTCGTTCTGAAGCTTCCGGCTCGTCTGGCCAGGCGAGGCTGTCACTTCCCCCAGTGCGACTCGTCATTCGGGTCAACAATTAGTCGAATTATTTCGTCCAAGGCGGTAGCATGACCTCGACTTGGGAAGGTCATATCTCGCCGTCCCGAACTCCGATTTGGGTGTTCTTGAACTATATGGAAAGCCCGACAAGGTCAAGAATCCATCCATATGCTTGAAGATATTAGATGTCAGGCAGAAATTGATGGTAGGCTCCGTCACTTCGATTGCAGCTCATTCGGTCGAGATCGACTCGTCAAGGCGGCTGGCATGACGCCAACTTAGGAAGGTCATATAGCCGTCGAACTCCGATTTAGGGGTGTTCTTGGATATGAAGCCCATTGAGTCAAGAATCCATCCATATGTCTGAGAAAGATATTAGATGTCAGACCGAGTGTTAGACTAAGCTCGTCACTTCCGGGTGCAACTCGTCGATCCCGGTCGACTCGTCAAGGCCATTTGCGCATGACCTCCAACTTGAGAAGGTCATATCTCCTTCGTCTACGAACTCCGATTTGGAATTGTTCTTGGACTCTATGGAAGCCATTGAGTCAAGAATCCATCCATATGCCTAGGAAGATATTAGATGTCGAGGCCAGGGTGTTAGGTACGGCTCATGTTCGCCCCGGTGCAGCTCGTGTCGATCCGAGATCAGGCTCATCCGAAGCGACTGCGCGTGACCTCGACCGGAGGTCATATCTCGCCGTCCCGAACTCCGATTTGGGTGTTCTTGGACTCTATGGAAAGCCCATTGAGTCAGAATCCATATATGCCTGAGAAGATATTAGATGCCAGACCGAGGTGTTAGATTGAGATCGTCACTTCAGTGCAGCTCGTCGATTAAGTCGCTCGTCAAGGCCCGACTACTTTGTCTCAGCGAGTTATATCTCCTTAGTCGAACTCGATTTGGGTGTTCTTGGACTCTGTAAGAGCTTGACCAGGTCAAAGTCACCATATGCTTGAGAAGATGTTGGTTGTCAGACTGAGGTGTTAGACTGAGCCTGTCATGATTGCAGCTCGTCGATTCGGTCAGGCTCGTCAAGGCGGCGCGCATGACCTCAAACTTCGGAAGGTCATAACTTCTTCGTCTGAACTCCGATTCGAGTGTTCTTGGACTCTATGGAAAGCCCATTGAGTCAAGAATTCATCAATAAATAGCATGATAAGATTGGAACTCATATTAGTCCCGGAAAACATGAAAAACAGTAGGCTCTATAGGTAACTATAGTTATTCATATTATGAATTCATAAATAACTCATAAGCATACAGGGTAAGCATAGTTATTTATGCATACAATGAGACATGAAAAATGCAAGATTATGAATAAATGATTGTATATATATATATATATATATATATATATATATATATCACATATGATTCTAGAATGGCAATAATTATTCGGGAATATAGGGATATATCTTGAGCATAAAATACACATTGATTACAATACGCTTTGACTGGTAGGATAGATGGGCATGCCTATTAGGAAAAATAAGAAACTGCATTATACAAGTTACGATATCGAGGACCTGTTTGGGTCGAGTGACATAGATCCGTTTGGGTCACGCGGTGGCCACGAAAGGGGTCACCACGAAGCCTCAGACCTTCATGGAATAGTTCAGTGTATGCCGTTGATGATACCTCGGGTATAGTATATTACAGCGCAGCGGGCCCTCATGGACCTTTGTTTCCATACGATGAATCTGGCGCCCGGGCCCTCATGGTTTCCTGTATCAACTTCTAAGGTTTATGCAGACATGAAACATAAAGAAAATGATAGATATGAGCAAATGAAATGAAGATGATATGAGAAGCATAACTTAACGCTATGTGATGATAATTATCTGATTACAAGAACAAGAAGTAAAATACAAGATGACATGAAAAGTATATGGATGATGATAAGAAATGGAACTGGTTATGATAAGTGTATATATGAGAAATGATAAGAATCTATAATTGTTATATGTATTATATGCATTTGTATAGAAGTGTGGTGACCTTAGTAGAGGTCATCCATGTGTATTAATTCACTAAAGGCGTAAAGCTTAGCACGGATTCAATCAGGTGTAGGTACGAAGAGAGGAGACCAGAGGACCCGGGCCATCCACATCGGCGGTCAAGGCCACCACGACAATAGGTGCCCATGGGAGACCTTGGTCTATTTTGTATATGAAAGTTTGTAAACCAATGTAAAATATTATAGATGTTGAACACTTCTATATATGGGCTTGTATATATATTTTGTAATCCATTGCTCTGAGAATATAATACAAGTGGTGTTATTTAAAATTATATGAATGAACTAGCTTAAAGTATATACATGGAAAAAAAAAAAAAAAAAAGTGACCCTCACTTGACATCCTATCACTAGAGTTGGGCGTCACATCTTTGGCAGACGGGACATTAACCCTTTAAAGCCCATCAGGACTTTGGGTAGGCCAAATGGACATCGAACCATATTGGAAGTAGAATGAGGCATTAACGCCCAGCGCCATCAGGGACTTTAAAATGAACCAGTTGGGCATCAACCATACTGGGTCAGACAGGACGTCAGCTTTCTAACACCATCCAGACTTTAGAAATTAAAATTTGCGATGAAAATACAATTAGAGAGTGAATCATCTTTTTATTGATAGTACATTTTGAGGTGCATAACATTCCACATTCTAGGTACAAGTGTTCCATCTAGCTTATCTAAAGCATGATCTGGATTCGCCGGCTCGTGTTATAATATATGGCCCTTCCCAGTTTGCCTGAAACTTTCCTGCCACTGGATCGGCTATGTTTTGGAAGACTTTCCTTAAAATGAGTCCACGGTGCCTCAGAGTTTCTCGTTTGTTGTATAGATTTTCGGTAGGCGGTGGTAGGATACTACCGTCTGTTGTTGTCTACGCACAGTTCATCTGGCATGTCTAGTCCTTAATTATGGATTACGTACTCAGCTTGTTTTAGGCATATTCGTTGGAAATAGGCATCTGGAGTTGTAGGAATATAGCTTCCGGCCAGTAGGTAAGTGCAAAGGGAGGCCATCTGGGTGGTGTCACGGGGCCGGTCGTTCTGTAAGCCTAAAGGACCTTAGGAAGTTCGTTCACCCATTTGCCTTTAGCTACGTCCAACCGTTTCTTTAAGGCCGTCAACAAGGTTTTGTTGGAAGCCTGCAGTAGTTGCTTCACGGATGCTCGAGGGTGGGTATAAGTTACTATTTCAATTCCTAATAGAAGTTTTTGTTGACCCGACTATCAAATTGGGGCCCGTTGTCTGATACAATTCACCGGGGAATACCGAACTTGCAAACGATATTCTTCCAGATAAACTGAGTGACGTCCTTGTCTTTGATTGATGCAAAAGCCTCGACCTCTATCCATTTGCTGAAGTAATCAGTGTTTATTAGCAACAACTTCTTTTGAGCCGGGGCAGTAGGAAGCGACCTTACTATGTCAATTCCCCATTGAGCGAAGGGCCATGAGTTTGAGATGGACATTAGATCTTGAGCCGATGATCTTAAGATGGGAAGTGCAGTGGCACCGATCCGCGTTTTCGCCGCGTGTCAGTGACGTCGGACTTTATGGTTGGCCCGATAATACCCCTGAGTGTGGGCTTTATGTGCTGGGGATTACCCAGCTGGATGGTTTCACACCTCCCTTTGTGTAATTGACCCATTTTATCACATTTCATTCAGTGGGTAAACATTTCGGATGGCCCGTCCGAGGATCTGAATGAGGTTTGCCCGTCGATCGAGGAAAATACGCGAGATTGAACTTTTTGACCTTATGAAACCTTATCCTTCGTTAGGGTTCTCACCCTTGATATCTGACTGAGGTCCATTCGAGAAGGGAGATTTAAGCCCACACAGCTTACTTTAGGACGGTGGCTATCGAGGAATCCAGTTGGTAATAGATAGGTAGAAATATTGTTTCTGTTATAGGTAGAGATGCGACTACGGCGGCTAAGGCGTCTGCTCTTTCATTACAGTCCCTAGGAACGTGTTCGAGCTTCCATGTTGAAAAACTAGCCCCGGGCGTTGTTTAACAGTTGAATCTTGCCATTTGGGAATCCCGAGATTCATACTCTGCGTTTACCTGCACTACCACCAATTGGGAATCACTCCGAATTATAAGTTTGTCAGCAGATATTGCAGCTACAAATTCAATCCTGGCTAGGATGGCTTCATATTCTGATTCATTGTTAAAGGCGCTGAAGCCCAGCCGGATAGCTTGCTCGATCTTGTCCCCACCCGGGGATTTTAGTTGTAGACTAATGTCATTTATTTGTCGAGACGCCTCGTCCACGCGAGAGTCACCAGTGTCGATGCGGGGCATGTTTGATTTAGGGAATTTACGCACAGAAAGTCGGGCAGAATCTGTCCTTCTTAGCTAACCTTGGCTTATACGGGATACAGCGGCCCCGATCGGGGTGTCTCGTTATTAACGAATCAACCTATGGAATACCTATGTCTCTTATTATGAGACATACATGTTGAAAATGGCCACTTGAGCTATCTGTCGATACTCACCAAAATCATCCAAGCATATTCTGATAGTTGAGAGTTATTACATTACTCTTAGCAAAACATATATCAAAAGTTAGAGTTCTAATACATGTTTACAAGAAAATGCTCAAAGCCACAATCAGGCTTTCTTCATATGACCTCTAGTAGGCGTCGTCCTCCCCGATACACTCCTGTACTTGAAATAATGATCCCTCGACAGGGTGAGCAATGCCCAGTAGTGATAATCTTCTATATGGGTTACTCCCCACCTAAGTGCACATGTCATGGCAACCAAACACACTTAAGCAAATTCATGATCCTACTTGAATGTCTACATGCCAATCCATGTCTCGAGTCCTCCATGGGCTCCCTCACTGCCTAAGCCAAATGCTGAGAAAAATCGGTTTTCAAAGGCAAAGTTTTTGTTAAAGCGTACTGCGAGTTCGGTAAAATCTGATTGGATAACCCTCAGGCGGAATTGCTTTCTGACCAATTCTACAGAAGCAGTCATGGTGACCCTAAAGATGACTGTGGAATGACTCTCAAGGAAAATCTTCGGAAAATCTTCCTTGAAATTCCTTTAACAACCGTTTTCATTTTTCTTTCATTTTCTTTCATGTCATGCACTTACACTTACCATCTAGGGTGCCCCGGTGCATATGGAATGCATTATGCCATTTGAATAATTCATGCTAATATATTTTACATGAATATGTTAACAAAATTAACTCATAAATCATGTTATTAAATTCACAATCAATAACACCAAATTAAATATGGGCTAATAAACCATTAAGCACATGTTTTAGATTACCCCGAGCAACCACGAAAATCGGACACAAATCATGTGAGCGGTGAAACCCACTAGGCGACCTTTGTTCCGCGGCCTATAGGGATTTTCTCACTAAATCCCAATCGTTGGAACTGAAAACACACGGCCATTCGGCCTCAGAACATCCCTATCCATTCACATGGCTCTTAGCCAAAGAATAAAGCAAGTAGGAAAAGATCCCTACCTCTTGGAGTTGTCGAAACTCCACAAAATCGGTGTCCACGCGTAGCCCTTGTAGCGTAGATCGAGCACATGGCTCGGCCCGAGGGAGCTAGCAGATCCGAAAGCCGAAATTTAGAGAAGTTGCACTTTCTCTCAATAAAAACTCATTCTCCCCAGCTGCCTTTTGACGGAAAATGGAAGATGAAGCCTTTTGTCTTATTTTTATTCTTTTAATTCTTTTCACTTAATTCCTCTTTTGTCCCTTTATTTAACTTTTAAGGGCTTTTTGACACATGGCTTAATCTAAGCCATTTATCTCTATCCTCTCACTAATCATGCAACATGTGTCACATGGGTACATGTAGTAGGTGACTTTTGTCACATCACATGTCTCTCCACCGGTGCGCTGTGTCATCTGTGACGATCGCCGAAGCGTGAAATTCAAGCTGTGTCGGTCGATGTGGTAGCTAGATTCGTGGTGATTCATGATGAAGTCCGTTTAGGTCATCGAATCTAGAAAAATTTCAAATTTTGATCGAAATTGCCATTTACCATTTTGAAAAAATTAGAATTTTTTGGGTTTTACAATGTATTCACTTAGTTATTGCTGACGACCATTATCCCGGATAAGTAGGGCTTGTGAATAGTGTAGAAGGGAAGATTAGTCAACCTTTACAATCGGGTGTGCTTGAAAGTACGACGATTTCTTAGTGCTGTATCCAGGAAGCTAAGAGCTGCTCCAAGGTGGTTGTATCTGGTTTCTCGTCGACTCGGGACTTCAGCGGTGAAGAACAAGCGGCCTTTGCCTTCCATCCTCATCATCTTTGAACAGGACGACACTTATTGCGACATCCGAAACTGCTAAATACATGAAGAGTGTCTCGCCGGCTTCAAGGCTAGAAGCTGGAGTTAGCTAGATAATGTTTGATTATTGCCTTGAGCTGATCACCTTTCTTCATTCCATCGGGCTAGTTGGCCCCCCTTGAGGTGCGAAGAATGACTTTAGATGGTCTGTGAGCTAGAAATGAACCGTCAGGCTATTCTTAAGTTGTCGAGAATTCTTTATTACCCATTTTCTTGGATTGGGATAGGGTTCAGGAATAGCCTTAAGTTGGGCAGGGTTGGCTTCTATGCCCCTCTGGGTCACCATGAAGCCCGGGGAATCGGTAGACACTTGACCAGAGCATGCTAAGGGGTTGAGTTTCATGTCATTATGCTTTGGGAAGATTCAGCTTTTGCGGTGCGTGGTGTGGTGCCGTCGATCTTTTGTATTTACCCGACCTTATAAATCGATATATACCTCCATGGTTTTACCCGACCAGGTGGTCTAAACATCTTGGTCACGAGTCTTTGATAAGTTGCCCGACGTTCTTTGCTTAAAAGCGACATTTACATTATATAGCGGTCAGTGTGGGGTGATGAAGGCTGTTTTCTTAGCATCGGGCGAGTAAATGGGGATCTGATGGTAACCCGAGAAAGCATCCAGAGGCAGCGACATCCCAATGCGAGATGACGCGTCGACGATTTGAGGTACATCGCGAGGCAAAGGGAAGCTGTCTTTAGGGCAAGTGTCTTTGAGATCGGTATAGTCTACGCATAATCTCCACTTACCACCTTTCTTTGGTACCACTAGCACATTGGCCAGCCATTCCGGGTACTTGATTTCTCTGATGAACCAAAATGTTATCTACTTTAGCCTGAATAACCTGATGTCGGTCCAGGTGGAAGCGCCTTACTCTTTGTTTGATTGGCCTAGCAAATGGGACGACATTCATCCTATGAGAAGCATGCGTGGGGCTAATGCCAGTCATGTCGAGTGAATTACAGGCGAATACATCGATATCATAAGCGAGACTGCGCGGTGGTCTTTGAAACGGAAGGGCTAACATAAAGTATTGCTTATCACTTCCCCAGTATTGATTCTAAGGGATCCATGGCTAATTGTTCCCTGTCCTCCTTCCTTGCCCGAGTAGTGAATTGTGATTGCTATTCTGGGGACTGTGACTCGGGGGCCGAATTGTTGGAGCTTTCACCTTTCTCACGCTCCTGTACCGACAGCGGATAGCACTAGCGAGCTGCTAACTGGCTGCTCAGGAGGTTAATCTGTCCGGCACTAGTTAGGTAACTGATTGTTTGATGGTAGGTTGAGGGTTTTTCTTTCATAGCGTGCAGCCAGGCTCGACCAATGACGACACTGCGCTGGCCACAGTCTTAGTAATTGAGAATAAGACTTGCTCGGTAAACCGCCTTGTGGGGAGGCGGTCTCACCATGGTTAGCGTTGTTGCCCAATTAAATCGAACAAAGTCGCCAAGCGAAGCCCGAGTTAATCAAGCGGAACTTTCATGCGCACACGAGTTTGGAAGTTGAAACAAGTCGGCGTACTACGAGAATTCAGCAAGCACTGTGTACATCGAAATTGTTAATATAAAAGTAAGCACAAGTCATCGTGGTGTGAGTGATGACCCTGGGCAGGTTAATGGGAGGAAAGGATATGGGGCCGTCAGCGGTTGTATTGCTCTCTTGTTATTTAGAATGCGTGGTGTTCACACAGGCTCGAATTGTGGCTGCTCGGCTGGTTTTTCCTCGATGCTTGGATTGATCTTTTGGTCATGCGGAGCGCCCAATGTAAATGATGGTGGGCGGGGCTACCGAACGGGAGCTCACAGGCTGGCAGCTATTCTTGAAGCTGCGGAGCGGTTTACGCGGATGGTCGGCTCTCGGATATATCTTGGGTGGCAGCCAGGATTAGTTTCTCCATGGAACTTGAGGAGAGTTGACATCAGTTAGTTTCATGCCGTGGTCCTTGTAGTGTCGCGCGTTAGAGATGATTGTGTTGCTCGGGATCCGGCCCAGATTGGTGGAGAGCCATCTAAAAGTTAGAATTGATCCCATATGAGGGGGAGGAGTCTATCATAGGAGATGTTTAGTGGGGTAAACTGGGGAGGTTCCCTCTTTCTCTCTGACTGCTCCTGGGAGAGCTTCTGGTCCTTAGTCTGGCTCCCCTTCTGCTCGGGCTGCCCCTTTTTGGTCGGCTTGCTATTTTGGGCGGTAATCATCACTGTAATGCCCTAAAAATACCTTAAAATTTTTATAATAACAATTATTATATATTCCGGGTATAATTGAGCCAACGTGGGTGTTTTTTTTGGGAATTATTAGATGAATATTTATTAAATGATTATATACTAAAATGAGAAATTTATTGAATCCGGAAATAAACCCAAGTGAAAAAGAGTAAATATGGAAATTATAAAATGGGGACCTAAGGGTCAATTGTAAATAAGTTTATGTCTAAGTGAAATTAGGAGAAATAAATGAGCAAGGGGAAAATAATAGGAGACTTAAATGAAAGAATAATAGAAATGGAGGGACTAAATACAAAAGAAATAAAGAAAAAATAAAGAAAAAAAATCAAGGAAAGGGCATGTGGCATGTAGGAAAGAGGGAGGAAGTTTCCTCCTTTTAAAATACGATTAAGGGTGATCTAGAAAAAGAAGGAAAAAGGGAGAAAAGAAGGGAGATTTTAGAGTAAGAAGCTCTCACTTCTCTCTAGATTTCTCGGCGATCGGACTGGCGATTTTAGGCGGAGCAAGAGGAAGAGTTCATCCTCACGACAAGGGCTTCACATAGAGACCGGAGTTGGGGAGTTTCAAAAAACTCCGAGAGGTAGGTCTTCTCCTACTTTGGTTGTTTTCTACCCTAAGGGTTCTGTGGTGGTTGTCTGCCCTAAGGGGAATGTTTGGTGGTATTTGAACCATAGGAAGTTGCCATATTGTGATAGTACGCATTAACCGGACCTTGAACTGGTTTTTGGGTAGGGAATAAAGGGAATTTGGTAGTGAGTCCTCTGGTAAATTGTAACCAAATCAATGAACTTGATGTTAGGCTTTTGAATTTCTCAATTCAGACCTCTGTAGACCAAGTTATGGTCCTTTTACCGAGGTCAGGTCAGCTCGGCTAGTGTAGGTTAACTCGGCTGGGTGTGACTACGTATGACCTTCAACTTCGGAAGGTCATAACTCCTTCGTTCAAACTTCATTTTGGGTGTTCTTGGACTCTATGGAAAGCCCATTGAGTCAAGATTCCATTGATATGCCTGGGGAGGATAGTAGGTGTCAGGCGAATCCGGATAGGTCCAGGTCAGCTCCGGCTAGTCGGTCGGTCGACTCGTTTGGGTTTGACCACGTATGACCTCCAACTTTGGAAGGTCATAACTCTTTCGTCCGAACTCTGTTACGGGTGTTCTTGAACTATATGGAAAGCCCATTGAGTCAAGAAGACATTCATGTGCCTGTGGAGGTCGGTAAAATTGAGCTCAACCCGAATTCATTCGGCTTTCGGCGGTTAATTAAACGGCGAGTCGATTCAACCGTGGGTTTGATTACGTGTGACCTCCAACTTCGGAAAGTCATAATTTCTTCGTCCGATCTCCATTTCGGGTGTTCTTTGACTATATGGAAATCCCATTGAGTCAAGATTCCATTAGAATGCCTTTGGAGGACAGTGGGTTAATCGGAAAGCTTCCGGACGGTCGGGGACACACCGACGAAGTCGGTCGGCTTAGTGTTTGGTCACGTGTGACCTCGACTTGGAAGGTCGCCTTCTTCGTCGAACTCCGTTTGAATAACGACTCTTACTCCTATCATTCCGACCAGTCAAAGACCATTCTTTTTTTTTTTTTTGGATTTGGGCGGAACATTTCTGGAGTAAACTGGAGTGGGATTTCCGAGTTTCAAATGATGGAACAGCATTTGTTCAATTAATATTTCGGCTTTGGGATATAAACTTTTGTGTAAGACTCGGAACGATTATTCTTTGAATATATGATTTATGATCATTGCAGAATCATGCCACAGACTTTTTTAAGTGACTCTCAGGGCACACTCGAATCGATCACTAAACAGGCGCGAGCACTCTGAAACTCAATCAACTGTTCTTTAATTGTTTTGAGATGAAGGGTTGGCAGGAGGAAAACAGCGGGGTTGGGACAGGGGAGGATCAGTCGGGTACAATCATTTTCATGGACCCCAATTTCTACGACTCCTATTTGTTTCAGGACACATTTGTTCTCTGACTTTGTACAGCTTTATTGTTTGTGTTTTGAATTTACGATGAGCAGTAGTTTCTTTGTTGTTGTTTCTCACTGAGAGCTGTTGTGTGTGATCTTTTAGTTTCAAGTATGATGTGGCGTGTGATGATGCTACATTTATTGGCTGGTTCTGCTGGAAACTGTTCATTACGACATGCGGGTGTTCATTCGTCGCGACTGCCATTTCGCTGGCGGAATCTGCTCAAGACTCTGCTTCAGTGTTATCAATCTCCGCCGATTGCGAGATCACGCAATATCGTTCAATCATGATGGCGTGCTCAAACGTGAAGAATCGCACACATGGCGGGATGCACTGAGCGGCTCCGATCGCCGATGGCGTGACATTTAAAGTGATACCACATGTCGGGGTGCACCAAACAGCATTCGTCATGATGGGAGACCGAATTGTTAAATGTGTAAGCACATTAGCGAATGATAATAAGGACGAGATTCATCAAACGGAATCCGTCAGAAATATGAATTGAATAGTCAAAGTGAAATAACCAACATTGACGAGTGTAAATGAGATTTTATGTATACGCTTAAATCTCATAAATTGAATTGTGAATTGAATTGTTGCATTGAAAATGCATGTTGTGATATAATAAATGATTGTAAAATGAAAGCATGCGAAAATGAATAGCATGAGTATATGCTGATGTAATAGCCATGGTTTAATGTTAAATGCATGTCAAGTTAAATTGAATATTGAAATAGAACTGTATAGAACGACTAAGCATATATGAAAATGCTTAACGTGTAGTTTTATCTATGCTCAGGTTTGGAGTAGACATGAAGGAAGACAAGATCGTAAAGTGCAGAGTCATAGAGCAAGTTGCGGCGTATAAGTATATACCCCACCATATGCATATCATTTCCTTTTAAACATGGGATATTTTGTGAACAAAATAGTTGAACTCTAAATTAATGTTTTGTTTTGTATATCATTTTAAAAAGGCATAGAATGCCTTCATTGTAATTGCATTTTGTGAAATGTAAATGTTTATGGGCCTCCCATTTGAAAATACTTCTGTATAATTGAAAACCTTAAAACGAAATGACATAAATAAATGTTTTTGATAAGATAAAGTAAGCGTCGAGATGCGTAGGGCCGATTCGGATCAGCCTTTTGGGTGAGTCCGGGATGCGAGTGACACTTTGAAAAGAAAACTTAATAAAATGTAAAATAAAAGAATTAAACGGGTCCCCGGTGTTTCGGTTCGGATTCGCCAACCGGGTCGGGTCGGGCTCGGGGGTCGCCCGCAATCCTTGTCTGGGAGAATTGCGAATATTGTCTTCAGCATATAGAGTATCTATCCAGCCAAATGCAATACGATTGGTGTTAAGCGGGTCTAGTGATAGCGATTGGAAGAAAGGGATAGTTGACCCAAAGCTTCTTTGAAAGTTCTGGAGGACTGCGTCCATGTTGTTTGCATTGATTTGTTGGACAACCTTTCCAAATCTCCTAGTGAAGTCCCGGATAGACTCATCCTCCTGCTTGAAGATGGTTTGTAGTGAACTGATATTTCCCTTTTACCACACTGAACATAAGTACTGGGAAACGAATGCAGCCCACAACTCGCTGAACGAGTTTATGGATCCTCTCGGGAGTTTGTGGAACCGGTAGAGGCGGGCTACCCGGACGAAGTCGGGAATACCTTGCACGTAAGGCAGTCATTCCGTGGCCCAGGATCATTGCTGGATTTGAAGTGTAACACGTAGTTTGTATCGGTGAAGACCATCATACATGGCAAACGGCGGTATGGAAAAGCCGCGGGGAGGCTCATAACTCAAGATGTGCTGACCTAGTGGGGATGACAGCATGTCCTCAGGCCCCTGGACAACAGTAAAGGCCGTGCGGGCGGGTGGGGCGCCGGTTGTAGTATATGAGCGAAGCGGTTGGGCCATACCCCGTGCCGCGTGGGCATATTCTGAGGGCGACTCAGAATACCTGTCCTTCACAACCTCACCTCGTATCCGGCGGTGCATGCCTATGAAACCCCGAGAAAATCTAATTTTCTAAAAAATGACAAAACAGTAATTTTGGTTAAAACCCGAAATTTTTCTAGATCTCAGATGGCCGTACGGACTAAGCGGTTGGAATCATCTCGAAATCTAGCTACATGTCGAATTTCGGTCTAATTCGAGATAATCGAATTTCACGTTTTCGAAGACAGGGGTAAGCGCGGGACCTTGGCACCTTGTGGTGGCTTAGGCGCGTGTCGGTTGTGAGCAGATTGAACATTGAGGCTCAAGTGGGGCTCGCAGGGCATGGCATCATGCCATTGGGTGAATATCTCAAAGTGGTTGGATAAGTGGATAAGGAAATCCACTTGAGCCAATGATGGCTTGACAAGTGGCAAAGACGGGACAAAAAGGAGACTTCTCTTCTCCATTTTGGCTGGAATCCGACAGTGGTGAGAGGGGAGAGTATGTTTTAAAAAATGGAGGGTTTTTAGAGAGAGAAGTTCTCCCTTCTCTCTAGAATTCGACGTCCCGGACGTTCGTTTCCGGCGAGACGAGAAGCGAAGTTGCTTCCAGCGGTAAAGGCTACAGCGTGGGTACGGTTTTGGGAAGTTTAATGAGCCCGGAAGGTAGGGATCGCCTCTACTTGGTTTTTTTTTATTTAAGTGTTTTGTTATTGGTTTGGTTGATTTGAGGTCGTGAGTGGCCGTTTGATCGGTCCCAAAACTTGGGATCGAAGTGTGGAAATTTTTGGAGCCCGTTTTGGACAGTCCACGGACTGTTTAGGCGACTTGTGTGATAATTTATGCATTAAATTATGTTTGGGTGTGTATGAGGCCGGAAATGGCCATGGATTTTGGTTCCACAAAGTGGAACCAATGCTTGGTGAGTGGGTTGCCCACGGACAACCCACTGCTCGTTTAGGGACTGTTAAAAACAGTCGGTTTGCTTGGTTGGACCGAAATTGGTCCATGTGTGTTTCAAGCAAAATATTGCTTGAATTGGATGGCTTGAATGATTCATGCCACGGTAGGGTGATGCGGAATCAACAAAATTTTTATTCCTAAGTTCCTCCCTCACTATCGTAGTCAAGCTCTTTGCCGATATGGTAGTCTAGGAATTCGAACACGGGGATGGGTTTTCTTCGTACAAAATGATTTGAGTGAAGTCAAAATTGGTGAATTAAATTTGGATTTTTAAGGTTTGAATTAAAACGATTAAGGTTGGTGGTTCATGACCGAAAGAAATAAACTAAAATGTAAAATAGAACTGCTTGAAGTTTGGGCCCTTTGGTTTAGGGTTTAAAAGGCTGACTAACATGTCCTCGGGTCTTTTTCCTCGCATTAGGGAACATGACATATAGTCATTTCCCGAACCGGATCTTCATATGACATTAAAACCTAAACCCTAAAATCATTTCTTCTAATATATAGCATTTGTTACCCCTTAATGTTTCAAAACAGTTAAAACCATCACTGGATCTAACCTGCAGGAGCTCATAAATGACAACTAAATGGGCATCAGTGGATCTAATAGTAAGCATCCACTGAACCTTGAAAGCTTGCCAAATGCGGCCCTCAGAGGGTACATCAGTGATTGAGCTAAAGTGATATACATAAACGGTAAGAGAGACAAATGCTTGCGTGAAAAACGCTAAGGGGACAATGTTTTACCTTCAAACATTCACCAGTGGCCCTCCTCTTCCAAGGAGGAAGAGGTCTAATGGCACCATCCTCTGAGTTGTCATCCTCGAGGAGGAGTGTTTGGCCAACCGAAAAAATAAGAAGAAGAGAGAGAAGAGAGCAAAATGAAAATTTCTGTGCGTCTCACTTGAAAAGATTAAAGTTAGGGTTACAAAAATCTATAAGTTGGCTTATATAGCCAACCCAATTGTGTGAAATACTAAAAATACCAAAAATATAAGATTACAATGGGGACAATATGGTAATTAATCAAAACGAGGTCGTTTTGAATCAAAAACATCAAAAACACAGGGGCAGGAATTTCGCTATGCATAGTGATTTTCGCTATATAGCGAAAAATGCAAGAAATAGCGAAAACCAAAAATTTCGCTAGGAACAGTAATTTTCGCTAGCTAAGCTAATTGCTAACCCAGCGAAAAATTGTTACATATGAAATTTTGATTTCATATGCCTGACAACTTTTCGCTATGATGGCGAAAAACATTACCATGTGTCACTTCCTGCATCCTGCGATGCGATTTCGACTTCACAGCTTCCGGCTGCACTTGTTCCATTTCTTCAAGCTTTGATGTGTATTCTTCATTCTGGAAACGCTGGCAAAAATTGATGGAAGACCATATGAAATTGATGGAAATCAACCCGAATTTGGTTATGATTGGATTGACAGGATAATTTGGCTTCCAATTCCTGCAAAAACTACAAAAGTTGCCACAAAATGCGATCATTAGTACCATAGGAACCCGAACATGTCAATTGGGTTAATTATAGTAATTAGTACACAAAAAGCGTTCAAAACCTATTAAAAATAGGGTTCAAAATAGCACTTTTTTGGGCACTAATCATTGAATTGTGTGGAATTTAATATGTTAATGCATGGAATTTGATGTGTTAACGTGATGTGGTGATTTAATTTATGTTAATATATGCATGTAAATATATTAGCATGAGTGGTTTGGAAATGGCATAATGCATTCCATGTGCACTAGGGCACCCTAGGAAATTAAGTGTGAGTGCATGACATGAAAGAAAATAAAATGGAGCAATGATTGTGAAGGAATTTCGATGGAGATTTTCCGAGGAGGAGGTGGGTTGGGAGATGGTCAACGGATCACTTCGGATGAGGACCATGAGTGTTTTGAGGAAGTTCTCCAACTAATTCGACTCGGTGGTAAATGTTTTTTGCAGGCTTCCGGTAGTGTGTTTTTCGAGAACAAAAGCTTTTGTTTTTGTGATGTTTTCTCATACATGGCTTAGGCGAGTGTGGGGGTGGTGAGACTCGAGACATGAGTTTAAGGCGTAGACATTCAAGTAGGATCACGTATTTTCTTGAATGTGTGTTTACATTGAATTATTGCATGTGCACTTAGGTGGGGAGTAACCCATTTAGGGTAATTCCACTACTGGGCAATTGCTCACCCTGTCGAGGGAATATTATTTGGTGCGGGGAGCGAAGCGGGAAGCGTCACTCATTAGAGCCGTTTTGAGAAGAAAAGCCGACTTGTGGCTTTGAAGTTTTGGCATATAACATGCTTATTAGAACTCTTAATCTTGTATATGTTTGTAGTAAGAGTGTAATAAACTCTTGAACCCGAGTAGTATAGTTAGTTGGTTTTAGTGATATGGATGTATGGGCCAATATGATAATTTTTACTCATGTGTGTCTCGTGATATGAGATTCAGAGATTTTCGAGGGTTGACGGGTTATCAACGGACACCCCGGTTTTGGGGCGTCACAATGCCACTGATGGATCGACTGGAATGGTGTGGGGGCCTCTTTCTGGATTCAGCCTTTGCGTTATTCTGAGGTGGCGGGAGGTCAGGCAGGGGAGAGCTGCCATAGGATAATTCGTCGTTTACTGGCGGATCACTATCGCTTGGCAGGATGGGCTCTTTGCCCTTACTTGGATTAAAGCGGAGGTGCGGGATAAAGTGCTTCCAGGTGTATGTATTTTCGCCTCGGTGCCGCTGCGGGTTCGAGGGCGGTCAGTTCTCGCGGTTCGGATGGGTAGCGTGATCTTGTAATTCGGATATTTGCCTGACCTATTCTTCTTGCTTTGCTTCCATCTCCTAGCATGTGAAGCGATATTCGAGGATTGATTCACGTGGATTGAGCTGGTCGGGATGACAAAGGTGAATGGTCCCGGTGGGTTGATCGGGAACTACAGCTTCGGGGTTGGGAATCCAGGGCGGATGCGGCCAAGCTCGCAAATCGGCGGTGGGCTTTACTTGTTCGTTCCCACATACGGTGCCAATTACAGTCTCCTGAATTTTCTAAGTCACTGGATCGTCGAATCATCAACTTGCTAGCATGTACCTGCAAAACAAATAAGAAAACGGTGGTGGTGCGCTCGCCGCCTCTCCAATGCCTAAATCGGATCAAGGAATCCGGAGAGTGAAAGAATCCGTCTTTTTTAGTAAAGAATGTCGTATCTTCTTTGGTTTCATTCCCTCTTTCTTTATGGAGGAGAAAGGTGGTCCGCTTTTCATGAAAAGTAGATGATTTTCTTCCGAAACGGAAGGGGAAGGTGGCGATTTGTTCGTGCGTTATGATATGTTCTTCCCTTTAGATAGCCAAATTGCTCGCATCTTCTGCCCCACGAAGCGTTTGACCGCCTTCAGGGTGGTTACGTGTGTGACTCATTGGTGGATACTTGTTTAAGCTGAGAGAGGTCAAGCGGCCCCTTTCACAAAGATGGTATCAGGCCGAGGAGAGGTTGCACCTAGACATTATGTTTCCTGTCCGACTTGGAAAATATGTTTGGGTCTGGCTTGTAAATTAAGATGGTTGGACCCGTAGATTGGGCCATTATATTGTGGGTTTCAGTCTGCTGGGGCTTGTTGGCTGGAGGGTCCGGGCCAAAGCCCATGGTACCCATAAGTTGAAGGAGTATAGAAGATAGGAAACCATGAATAAGATGGAAATGTATCATAGTTAATTTATTCGATCTAAATCAAAGAAATTGGAAAGTTAGTATATGATAACAAAATTGATTAAGTAGTTGTAAATGAAAAACAATGACATATTAAAAAATGACAAAATATTATAAACTCGTAGGAAACAATTAAAACCTTCATAAATGCAATGACTAGCCAAATATCTAACATAACAACCTTCATTCTTAATTTGCATACCCTGTTACCGAGAATGAAAATGAAATTTCAATTATAGAACCTTCACCAACTTTAATATTTGGAAGGCACAAGTCGTACAAAACATAAACTCATAAAAAACTCCCAAAATGTTCTACAGTTAAATTCAATGTTTTAAAAATCCGATTGCAATTTTTATGATTTAAAGAGAGGAAAAAGTCCTCTCCTTGTTTGAAGTAGTCCTCTCTAGGTTGAAACCGTTTATTCGTTTTTGTTGGTAGTTTCACCGGGTT
Organism: Tetrastigma voinierianum; assembly: GCA_016808115.1. Classification (NCBI taxonomy): domain Eukaryota; kingdom Viridiplantae; phylum Streptophyta; class Magnoliopsida; order Vitales; family Vitaceae; genus Tetrastigma; species Tetrastigma voinierianum. The sequence continues at coordinate 88,208 of JAEQBH010008814.1, forward strand.
TTTAACGAACTGTAGTTCTTCATTCTATGCAATCATGGATCTTTCTCTGACGGCTTTGTCTCTTTCCCAAGGGGAAACCAAATTTCTGTCTCTTGAAGGGGTGGATGATGTAGGCGGTGAAGATACGTTTGAGCTGAGTTTGGTAGGACGGTTCCTAACTGATCGCTCCATCAACTTCAATTTCATGCGGGATTGCTTATCACATCTCTGGAGGCCAGGAAAGGGTGTATGTATTTCTGAACTCGCCAATCAAAGGTATATGCTAAATTTTCCATGGTAGATCTAAAAGAGTTAAGTAGGAGATTGCTGGACAGTGACATACCGTTGATCTTACATTGGATTCAACTTGGTGAATGCCCTAACCAGATTCCATTGAATTCAATAGACATATGGGTTCAAATTTTTGACTTACCTTCTAGTTATATGTAAAATTGAGTGACAACTATTGGTGATATATTGGCTTCTTGAATATGATACCAGTATGTGGAAGTAAGAGTATATGAGACTCGTGCAGCCCATGGATGCTCGACCTCCATTGAAGCGTGGAAAACGACTAAGGACACCTAAAGGGGACGGGTTCTTTGTTTCCTTTAAATATGAAAGACTTAGCCTTTTTTGTTTCATATGTGGTTGCTTAGGGCATTCAGATCGATTTTGTCCCCTGCTTTTCACTATTCCAGAAGAGGAGATTACCCGTGGCTAGGGAGTTTGGCTCAAAGCGTCAGTCCATCAGATTTCAGGGCCTGGATTCAATCCTTGGTTACGCACAAATCAAGGCCACCAGTTGGAGTTGGCGTTTGGTGGGTATACAACGGCTGAAAGGAGAAGGATTGGAGCGGTGATGGCCACGGGAAACTCAGACGGCTCCTACGGTCGAGACCCACAAGAACGGTTAGTTTGTGACGGAAGAACGTGTATGTATGGATGAGGTGGATGAAGGCGGGAAAATATTGCAGGCCAGTGTGGTAGATGAGGATGAAGGTCTCCAGTTACTTGCAGACAGGAAAAAACGGAAGGCTGGGCCAAGCTTGGAGGCCCAAATTGGTACCATGACCTTAGACAAACCCAATGTTGATAATATAGACGTGCAGACTTCTCCCACTCCAACAAATCAAGAGAACCCTTTATTGGCAGGACTTGCTGGATAGGCCTGCCCATTCTAATGATCTGCCTCAGTTGGAACTGCAAGGGTTTGGGTTAGGCCCGTGCAGTTTAAGCCTTAAGTAGGTTGAGTGAGAAACTCATAGGCACATGTGTTTTTTGAGACATTGGTTACTTGGTGACAAAATAGAAAGTTTGAGGTAAAATTCAAATACTCTGGCGCATTAGACAGAGACTAGATTGAGAGGTGATTCTTGTTCTATGGAAAGATGCGGAAAAATGTGAGTTATACTTCTCGGGCCACCATATGACACCAGAGATTGAAGATGAAGCTAGGGGTAAATGGCGTTTGACTGGTTTTTATGGTATGTCGGAGCGAAATCACCGACGAGACTCATGGAATTTACTACGATCCCTTCACTCCCACGCTCAATTAAACTTCCACAGTGTGTGATAGGGGATATGAATGATTTGCTTGAGGAGTCGGATGAGAGGGGAAATGTCGGAGCACCTACTTAGCTATTCAGGGTTCAGGATGTTGTGTTTGATTATTGGCTTAATAGGTACCTCTTGAAGGTTTGCCTCCCATGGAGAGGGGAAAGGGACGTCGACATGAATTCAGAGGAAAAGCTAGATTCTTCATTTGGCTTGGATGCTTGGTTGAATTTATTTCCTTGGTAAAGCTATGCTTGTATCGATCCTTTCACCAATCCTCTTATGCATAGTTGGGTCGATTACCCAGAAGATTTAGAAAATTTCAGTTTGAGAGCGGTGGTTGTGAACGAGAATTACATCAGGTATTTCTGGGCTTGGCTTAAGATCGTTAGAGTGCAACCAGTGAGCAAATTGAACTCATGTGCAGTTTGCTGTTCATTTGGGGAAAGGATTGGCCTCTCAGATTGAAGAAGTGATAAGGTACAAGAGTTGGAATTTCTCGAGTTTAAAAGAAAAAGCGATGAGGGCGTCATTAGGTAATTTTAAAGGCTAAACTCCATTTGTCTCCGCAGGCCCGGACGAGCTACATCACGCAGGCAAAGATTGAAATTTTGGCTGAAGGTGAGTTCCAATACCGAGCTTCTTTCATTACAGCCAGCTTATTCGAAAAAGAAAAGTAAATTCTTGGTTTGATCGCAGCCAGGGGTGGGTCAACCGGATAGGGACATTCAACGAGTAGCGGTATTATTTTCATGATGCAACCTTGAATAGTCCACCGTAAAGTATGATGAAGTCTTGGATTGTGTTGATATTAGAATTATGAGAGATGAGAATACTGCGTTGTTGTTACCATTCTCGAAGGAAGAATTTAAGGAGGCTATTATGCAGATGCACCCTTACAAATCACCAGGGCCCGATGGATTCAATCCTGCGTTTTATCAAAGGTATTGGGATCTAGTAGGTGACGATGTATATCGAGATAGCCTGGAGTGGATGAATAATTTGTGTTTTCCTCCGTCGGTAAATCAAACAAATATATGCTTGATTCCGAAACATCAGAATCCAAGAACTATGAAGGATTACGAGACGGTGCGCTCTGTAATGTAGTATAAAATCACGGCCAAGGTTTTAGCAAGCCCAGATTAAAGAAATTATTTACATCGGATCATCTCTCGAACTGTCGCATTTGTTTTGGGAAGGTCAATCACGGATAAGGTCTTAGTGGCATTCGAAATAATCCATCATATGAGAAGGAAGAATAAAGGTAAACAGGGGGATGTGGCCTTTAAAATTGACATCAGCAAAGCCTATGACAAAATAGACTGGGGCTTCCTCAGAGGGATTATGTTGAAATTGGGTTTTGATAATAGATGGGTCAATCTCATGATGCTATGTGTTTCTACAGTGCGTTATAATGTCTTGGTGAATGGGAGGGAGGTAGGGCCAATTATTCCGAAAAGAGGGTTACGACAAGGTGATCCACTGTCTCCCAATCTTGTTATCTTATGTATTGAAGTTATCCTCGTTGATCAAGGGTAAGGTGGGAGGGAGTACGACATGGGTGTTAGGTTAGTAGGGTGGTCCAGTGTTTCTCATCTTCTTTGCGGGACGATGGCATTTTTCTTCGAGCTTAGGAGTGAAGATGTGTGGGCGAAGAGCTTTCTCTCGTCACAGAATGGCTGAGTGGGGCGGGGTAAACCCTTGAAAATGCGAATCCAAATTCGATTCGAATGTTCACGTCAACTCTTGCGGCTCGGTTGTGTTACATCACGTTACGGATGTATCCATTCCCCTCAATACTGGCAGGTACTTGGGGCTCCCCTCATTGATCGGAAGAAAGAAGAAGATGGTATTCAATCACATTAAAGAATGCATGTGGCAAAGAATCCAAGGCTGGAAAAATAGACCTATATCTAGAATTTGGCGAGGGGAAGTGTTGATCAAAGTAGTGCCAATCCCATCCCATGTGCCATTATAGGTACGCTGTGCTGCCTACCTCTATTCTTGATGAAATTCAAAAAATGCTAAACTCCTTTTGGTGGGGATCGCGAAAAGATGGAAACGGTGGCATAAAATAGTTGGCATGGGATAAACTAAGTGTGAAGAAAGCAAATGGCGGTATGGGGTTTCGTAATCTTCATTGTTTCAACATTGCTATGTTAGGAAAGATTGGTTGGAAGCTTTGTTTTGCCTCTGATACTCTTGTTTACAAGATCTTCAAAGCTAAATATTTTGGAGGGTTTTCTAAAAGGCCTGTAGGGTCCTTGAGAGAGTTTTACTTGGCGAAGTATCTTCAGTCTTTCCCGTTGTTGAAGCGGGGTATTCGATGGAGAATAGGTAATGGTATATTGATGTTTGGATCGATCTTGAGACAGTCTGGTGGAATTTTTGGGTATAAACAACTCGAGGACGGAACTAGATGGCCGAGGGAGTCAGGTGATTTAATGATTCCGAATTAGGCCCGGAATGGGATGTGGAGGCTGCTTGAGGAACTCTTTGTGGTACAAGAGATGTTATTTGAAGGAAATACAAAGTATACCTTTGTCTCGATCCTTCAGCTGTGGTCATGGTATCAACCTGACTTCTGAATTCTAGCAGTACGATTAGAAACATGGTATCATGCCTCGATTATTAGGTGTTCATATGACTTTTTCAGGAGATTGGAGTAACATAGCATTCAGAGAAGCCTATGATCAAGAAGGCTATATGGAAGTGTATGGAGGTTCTCTACATTGCAGCTCAGATTAAGTTCATGATGTTTGCCTCTTGTCTTTTATGTGAATAGCCTCAGAGGTGTGTATATTGTACCTTGCCCTTTTCTCTCTATTGTTAAGTAGAGATATACAGTTTTAATTGACTCTATGGTGCTGCTTAAGCCTACCGATGGTTTGCTGGCGATAAAGCATAAAACAAGGTCATTATAAGGAGAAAGAGTAGTCACTATATTTGTTTATATGGTCCGGCGTAACGATGATGCTAGATGGTTTTTCATGATCATGTGACGAGTTGTAAATAACAAATTTTGTTTGATTGATTACCCTATTCAGAAATGAAATCTTGGTCAGTCTCTTACTCATATTCAACAACATTATGCGATATACAGAGTATATAAAATGACATAGACAAAGCTGCTTTTGAGAAGGAAAATAAATGAAGCTGAAATATGGTTTCATAATTAAGACCATTAACATCAACTCTAGACATTAGATATTATTAAATGGGGAGTTAAACTGACAGGAAACATGTGTAGATGTTGTTTGGGTTTTGGCAGAATGACTCATTGAAACAGACATTTCAAGTAGTTCGAACAACGGAGCGGGTTCTTGATTTTAGTGAGTTTGGTGTTTTGATCAAGGATTGTTTATCCCATTTTCTGAGAAAACATTATTTTTAAGCGAATTTTACTAAGAGGCAAAACAATGTGCTGCCCATATTCTTGCAAAAATCTTTATTAAATCTTGTTTATGGTTGGAATGGCGCAATTTGTCGTTGAATGATTAATAAATCTTTATTAATTTATGATGCCTTATTTTACCTTGATGTCAAAAAAAAAAAAAAAAATCCGATTGCACCGACCGATCAGACAAGGCACTTTGCCAATCCGATCTATGTCTTGAGTCGGATTGCGTAACGAATAGTCCTTGTGAATCGCCCAAATCGGATAATTCAAAACAACCCATCTTTAAATGAGAAATTATGTAAGTGACAGCTTCTCACACGCGTCCCACCCACATTTAATGGCTGCGTTAACTTCCATGTGCACCTTGGCATAGTTGTTTAATGAAAGAGTATATATGTTTCATAAAAGTTTTTAATTTAAATATTCTACATATTATGTTTCATAAAAAATTAAAATATTAATATTAATATAACTATATAAAAAATAATTGATAAACCATCTCAAGTGTTAAAGCGCTTAATATTTCAAAAAATATAGGATATAGGAAAATGATGAGTCCAAGGTTTGAATCTTAGTATAAATAATTTATTATATTATAACTAAAGTGTCTAGTTGTTAAAAAAATGAATCGATAGTATTATAAATATGAAATTATATATTTTAAAATTTTAAAAATTAATTTTAAATTTTTAAAATATAAGTATGTATTTATGATAAGTAGGTTTAAACCACAATTCTACCATCCAGCTAGCAATTAACAGTAAACAAACTCATAGCTTTTTCTTTGGTATTTGTTTTCTAATATTTTCTTTAAATTTTCTTTCCTTTCTTTTTTCTCTCTATATTTTCTTTTCTTAGCATTTTTTTATTCTAAACTGAGCCTTCAATTTCAGGTATGTTTGCTTCATGTTTTTTCAAAATGTTCTTGAGAACAATAAACACCAAAATAGTGTTTTTTTGGAAATTGTTATCGATATCTAGATTTAGTTTTTTTTTTGTTTTCTTTGTATTTTTTTTTAAAAAGAACCAAACATGATATCTATTTTTTTTTGTACGAAAAACAGTTTTCAAAAAGTGTAACCAAATCAGTTATCATTTTATATTTCAAATATTTACTTATAGACTTTTAAAAAATTATTAAAAAAAAATAGTGAAAAGAGTTTTAATCAAAACAATACTTTAAAAACTGATAAAATGTTGGCTCTTGTTTGATCCTGCAAATAGAAAAAGTTATCTATTTTATAAAATAATAATAAAAAAAATGCTTTGAAAACTTAATATTTTGAAATACAACATTTTAGTAATTTTGAGTTCATTTTGACAAAACTAGAAAGGGTCAAGTGCAAGGCATGAATTGTCCTAATCATAGCTTAAGTATTGACTTTTCATATTTCTTTGTTTCCTTGAATCATTTGCTTTACATATATTGATTTTATATTTGGATCAAAACATGACATTTGGTCATTTTTTTTATTCTTAGAACACTCTTAATTTATTTTTCTTCCCGATTTCTGTTCATACTAGTCAACGCTGAGGTGATTATTGGTGAATACTGACGTTGATGTGGTAAGGATCGTTTGGTAACAAGCAATTTGAGGAACGAGCATAGTATCTAAATGAACATATATATATATATATATATATATATATATATATATATATATATATATATATATATTGTTATGAAATACATAGATGATATTCATTATAATTGTAAGCTATATACGTGATGTATATTGATATCACTATTATAGCAGCGTCATAGCACAATTACGTATGAATCTTCAAATACCCTTTATTGATGTATATAAGAGAATGAAAGTAGAAAATAAAATTCTTTAAGTCGACTTTCTACACCATCTTTGGTGCTCCTCCTAACTATCTTGCTTGTCTCTGTATGTTTCTGTATGATATTTTCACAATCTACGTTATCGACAGAAGATTTCTCGATTAGGTAAATATTTTTGTGCAGGTGAGTATTACATTAATCAACATACTTCATCTTCTTATATCAATTCTTCTTTTTTTCTCTTTTCTTGGCATGAAGCCAAATTTCCAACCTAAAAGTATCATGCTTGCGAAGTGGCGGTGGATATTTGAAAATCCTTCTAATTAATTTAAGGATTCATTTGTTTTGCAAGAATTATGGCAAATATTAAGCCCAAATTCCACATCCTCGCTGAGTGAGTGGAAATAATTATCTATCTGATGCGCTTGACATGGAAATGCACCTCGAGAGCAGATCTTGCTAACGCAATTACGAGAGCGGAACCTCAAATGCAAAAATAAAGCAAATGTCTGATTTTTATTCGTCGTCATTTGCATGAGCTGCGAGACTACGATATATTTATCAGTTCGAGACCCTCAGGCAATGGGAAGAGGTTGGAAGGATGAGGTATGATCATATACTAAAGGTACATCCTTCCCTCAAAGCACAATATGGTAGCAAATCTCGGACTACAAGATTTTAAATCGGTGTCAGACTACCAACTCCAGCTTTATTTGATATTGTTTTACCGGCTTGGGTTATGCGGTGTCGAAGCTCAACGATCAGGCTTTGTTGAGAAAACTTTCTCCACCTTCCATGCTTCGAATATTGTATTGCAACAGCAATACCGACAACGTCAATTTGCCACATACTCTGATTTAATTTATGTGCTCCTCACTGTTGAGCAAACTAATGAATTGTTGCTCAAAAATCATGATCTTAGACCTACTGGCTCAAAAGCATTGCCTGAAGCACATACAAACTCTGAGAAAATTATTGGCCATTTAAAGAGCACAAGCACAGAGCAAGAATATAATCCCGAGAGGGAGAGGTAGAAAATTTAACAGCCCCTAGAAAATCTAACTGGCCGAATCATGATAAGAAAAGAAGCCAAGGTGACTAATAGAGAAATATTGCCGCTGGTATGGCATGGTGGGCGGTCGTACTTGTCGTATGCGAAGCACTTTGTTGATCTATACAGGCATCTTTAAAAATACAGACAAGCGTGGTAGATCTCATGTTAAATTAAATCTGTTGTCATAACCCTTGTGAAGCCAACAATATCTACGTGGGTGGGACTCCTCTCTTGCTCCTGAAGTAGCAAATGCATCCACTGGATGTCTACGATTCTTTGAGGACTTTTTGATTCTTTGATGGAAGCATCAGGGCCCAGGTGGATGACATCTTTGATTTGAATTTTATGATTCCTAATAATTTATTTTCTAGTTGTTTTTCTTTAAATGTATTACCTTTTATTGTTCTTTAATATGGTTATGTAAATCTTATGAACTTATTATAATATTTATTATTTTGAGCTGTTTAAACCATATAACTTCATATGAAAATTTTATGATACTTGACACTGAAGTTGTCAACATAAATGCAAATGGAAATACCCGAAAAAGGAAGATGTTTATTTGCTTGATAGTGCATCAACGCATACCATATTTAAGTAGTAGACACTTTTTCTAGTATGACATTACGTAAGACACATGTCCATACAATATACGGTCTATTCAGATTATTGATAGTTTCGGGAATGCCATAATTGTTTTGCCAAAGGTACCATCACGCATATTGAGAATGCATTTCAGCATTAGATCAAAGGAATCGCCAACCCAGATGTCTGTAGAAGTAATGGGTACCATGTTGGGAATATTTATGAAGCGAAAATAAGAACATATTAGCATTACCTCTTATAAGGTGGGCTGAAGATTCATCCATGAGAAGATAGAAGCTTCTTCTATGGGTTTGTATTGTGTCATGATTAAGGCCGTTGAAACCTACTCCACCATATCTTGGAGATTGCTAAATCCTAATCGAGTTTGGATTATGGCGCGTGGTCGCCTTGGTCACCTGGCGCTGATCGTGGGAATAATCCGAGGAATCTACAAAGGAACCCTTTAAAGATACAAAGGTATTGTCCAAGATTATAATTGTAAACATTCACAAGGAAAACTCATTATCAAACCTTCTATAACAAGGGACGATCTTGAATCCCCTTTATTCCTGCAAAGGTGAGGGTGATATTTGTGGACATTAACCACCAAGTGGACCATTTCGATATTTTTATGAGTGCTAGTGGATCACGTTACACGTAGATGGTCGAAAAGTGTTTGTCTATTATCTATGCGCAATGTCACCTTTGCACGTTTACTTGCGCAAATTATAAAGCTACATGCACAATTCCCTTATTATCCAATTAAAGGTATAAGGATGGATAATGCTGGTGAATTTACATCAAAGAGTTTTGATATATTGTGCTTCACTCGAGATCGAGGTTGAGCACCGATGCATATATTCATACTCAAAATGGATTGGTAGAATCCTTGATTAAACATATACAAATCATTGCCTTTTCTATTATTGAGACGAATCTTAACAACCTGACATGGGGTCATGCCATTTATCACGTTTGCCTAATAAGATTCACGCCCCCTTTGCTAGTCTCCTACAATCTCCCCTTCAAATGGTTCTTGGTTATATTTGATATTTCACATTTGCACCTTTGGTTGTGCGATACAGGTGCCTATTACTCCACCGAAAAGAGCGAATGGGTCCCAATAGTTTTTGGCATTTATGTTGGGTTTAATTCACGAATCCATCATTAGGTTCTTGGAACCGACTACTGGTGATCTTTTACTGCCAGGTTCGCAGATTGTCATTTCAATGAGACTATGTTTCCATCGATTAGGACACCTAAAATTGAAATGGGTGAGGCAAAACTGGTCTGGAGTTTTCCTACGGAATGAAAAATTTATCTCAATTCGGCCAAGAACTCCCGAGTCACGAAAACGAGGTGCAACGCGCAATCCATTTCTGAGGGCTATAGCCAATAGACTTCCTTATGCATTTAATGATGCTACTAAGGTAACGAAATCTCATATTCCATTTATCAAATGCTTTCACAGCTAAGGATAAATTTGTTCCCGAAGAATGACTAAAATGGATGAAAATCCCCCACAGTTGAAGCGTGGTAGACCAATAGGATCAACGTGTTGTTCCTCAGCGAATGGGGAAAATCAAAGTCACTCCAAAAGGAGCCTGGTGCTGTGCTTACTTCTAAAGAGCTTAATGCCCTTGAGAGCCTGAAACCCGTGAAAAGATCACCCTGACCACAGGAATGACAGGAATTCCATTACATGTGTAATGAGATTTGGGATCGAAATAAAATCATCATTGATGATATATTTGCATTCTCGAGTTGCTCATAAGAGTATGGATGATGATTGTGAGTCGCAATCTATTGGCCAGATAAAGTCAAAGAGCGAAGGTGCTTTAAGTGGGAGAAGGGGCGATTAAGGGTGAATGCAGCTTCCCACCAGCTAAATGAGAGGTTTTTGGACCCACTTCGCATCCCCGATAATGTAAAACCACGTTGGATATAAATGGGTATTTGTCCGGAAGCGAAATGAGAAAAAATGAGGTTATCGGGTATAAGCTCATTTCGTTGAGGATTCTCCAAGGGCACAGGATTGATTATGATGAAACATATTCACAATGATGGATGTATGATTAAATTTAATTTTCATTGATGCAGTGAAATCTTTGAAAAAGGAATTTGCTGGAAATCTGCGTCTTATGGACATTGTGGCGAGCATATCCTATGGCTCATTAGACCTGATTATTTATGAAAATTCTGGGGATTCAAAATGCACGTGCATGCACTCCCATGACTTATTCTCAATAAAATTACAAAAGATCTTTAATACGAGTTAAAACGAAATCCGGTCGCATGTGGTATCAACGCCCTAAGTGAGTACCTAATTAAGGAAAGGTACAAAGATGATCTATACGTGTCGTGTTTATTAAATCGAAGCCGGATTTGCTATTGTAGCCGGTTTATGTCGAGCGATATAGAATTTAATTTGTTGGAACTGAAGAGTTAGCTAAAAGCTATGAGTATTTGAAAAGGAATTTGAAGTTAAAGATTTGGGTAAAACCAAACTTTTTCTTGGTCTACAGCTTAAGCATAAAGCAAATGGAATAATCGTCAAGTAATCATCATACATTGAAAGATTACTTAAGCGGCTTCAACATGGACAAGGCTCGCCCATTGAGTACCCACTATGGTTGTAGGTCTCTAGATCCCCAAAGGATCGGTTCGATCTAGAGAATCCCCGTGAAAGTCACCCAGTCTGAAGTACCATATGCCAATGCAATTGGGGCTTTGATGTACTTGGCACAATGTACCAGACCGGACATCGCTTTTTTCTTGATAAATTTATTAGCATGTTTTAGTTAAAGCCAACTCGGAGATATTTCAGATGGAATTAAACATATTTTTTAACGTTATCTCAGAACCATAGATTTGGGATTATATTATTCAAAGGAATCTACTACCCTCTAGTTTAGTTGGATATTATTATTTGGATAGATCTGATCCACATAAAGCTCGCTCTCAAACTGGTTATTTATTTTGTTATAATGGCACCGCCATTTCTTGGCGTTCTACGAAGCAATCGCTAGTAGCTACATCTTCTAACCACTCTGAGATCATTGCTTTATATGAAGCTGGAAGAGAGTGTGTTTGGTTAAGATCCATTATAACACATATTCACAATTCTTGTTGCTTAACACTGGTTACAAATTCTCCCACTATAATTTATGAAGATAGCTACGCTTGTGTTGCACAAGTTAGGGGAGGATATCAAAGGTGATAGGACAAAAACATATCTAAATCGAAATTTTCTATTCTCACGAACTCCAGAAAGTCGACAAATTGATGTTAACTTGATTCAATCCATAAATAATCTTGCGAATCTTTTACCAAATCATTGCCAACATCAACTTTTGAAATTAGTATATGACATTGGTATCACGGCGAGTTCATAAGATCACAGATGCTAGCCCGGCCGGTAGCTATAAAAGCAAGTCAGGGGAGATATTGTGAACTATGCATTGCACTCTTTCCCCTTTTGTTCGGTTTTGTCCCATTGGGTTTCGGCTTAAGGTTTTAATAAGGCAATTAATGCATTCATAAAAGGGAGAGATCATAAATATTTATGCACTGTACTCTTTTTCCCTTTTGATAAGTTTTGTGCCCCAGGTTTTTCCGACCAAGAGTTTTAATGAGGCGGTATCATTCAATGCACACATTCATGAATACAATGAATATTCAGGAGTGGAATACATGAATGAATATTCATTATATTCAACGTAACCTATATACATTAATGAATATTCAATGTACCTATTATGACACATTCGTAACCTATACATTCACAACCTATATCATCAATGTATATTCAATGTACCTATTATGGCACATTCGTAACCTACATTCTACGTATGAATGCCCATCTCCCTATTCAATGTATATAAGGGAATGAAAGTGAATAAAATTGCTCTTCTGACTTTCTCTACCATCTTTTTGGTGCTCATCTACTTTCTCTTCTTAATCTCTCTCTATTCTCTCTATTATATTCTTGCAACGCAATATTTTACAATATATATATATATATATATATATATATATATATATATAGAAACTTACCAAGTTTTGGGTTCCATATGTATATAATTGAAAGGACTCTCTATCATAACTTTGTATTAAATAAAAATCAGGATTTCTTATATTTTCACCATATGCAATCTAACATCCAACAAGATTAACATCTTTTGAAGCCATAAGCTCTACTAATTCAAGGTCTTCCAATCAGTCTAGAATTTATATGGATTGCATCAAAGTACAACTTGGATAAGCAGGTTAATGTATCAAGTTAGCAACTAAAAACTGAGATTAAGAATTCCATCCAATAGGAATATAGTTATTTCATATTAGAATTGAGGATATAAAATTTTTAACTAAAGTATTAGAAATTGAACAATCCAGAAATCTACCTCCAAATTACAAGACTTCTTTTAAGATATAAAATGATGACAACTCACAAACTTAACCTTTTCAAATCAATCAAACCCCGTCATGCAATTCCCACACTCCTGGATTTTTGAATGACCACCTACAAGGAAATGTATTTAAAATTCAATCTTACAAGTACAAATCATCCATTAAAAAAATATATAATATGAATTGGAAGTGCAAGGAAAAACCACAAAGTTCCACTTTCAAATTTCAAAACTCCATATATATGATATCCATTATGATCACTATACCTTCTACAATCCATACTAATCTATCATCCTTCAAAACCCTTAAATCTCTTCATCCAATATTTATTAGAGGTGATAACTACTCAAAAGTACATTTTCAAACATTCAATTTCACTAAAATAAAACTCTTTTTATAATGGAAACTCACACTTTACCTATTTGATGCGTTGTTAGCCTCAAAACCCTGCTACTAATGGTTTTATTGAGTACAAATATGCATAAAGGCCATTTTAAGCATCTTTACGACTCTTTGGAATTATGAGGTCAAACAACAAAGAAGTCTGAGGTCTTTTGTGCAAGTTTAGAAGCCCGTGGAAAGAATTCAGGACGAATTGAGACTATGATGGAATGATCGCACAAGAAGACGAAGGAATTGAACTTGTTTTGAAGCATTCTGACACATCCCGCCATTTCACTACCCATCAAGCGGTGCAAAATTTTGCACCACTGCACTACTTAACTCCCTTGTTGTTTGATTTTGCACTGCCTCAAGTAGGTGGTGCGAAATTTCGCACTCTTACCTATAAGCAGTGAGAAATTGGCGAACATCAAAAAATAGAAAGTTTTGAAGCCCAAGCTCCGAGATTTGATTTGTAATAGGAAGAAATTAGCATTCTTGGACTCCAAGAAACCCCGGACATGTAATGGGATGAGAGGTGGAATTAAAACATATTCAGATTTTCTCAATTAGTTAGATGCTTTGTAATTTGGGAAAAATTCTCTCCTTTTCTTTTAGTAAAACTTTCAAACACGTTTTTCCATTATTTTTTTGCTTTCTTTCTTATTCATGACGTGCTCAGTACCTACCATAAGTGAATAGTTGTCTTTCGGGATGAAGTGGATCATTCCACCCACCATGATGAGGCGAAGGGGGTAGGCGTAGCTTCATTACCAAGAGTGAAGAATTCAACCTTTGTTGAAACCAATAAATGATATACATCAGTTGATGTGTATTAAATCGATAACAGATCTTGATTCTGGTGTTAGTATAAAGTCTCTATTCTCTTCAATTAGTCTTCTTGATACTTAGGAAGTTTGAATGATATGTTATGTGCTTAGACCGTACACCTTTGACACAACATGCATAAGAGATTGTTTCTTCTCGAAAATCCACCAAAGGATTAAGTTGAGAACTTATCAGAACCCTCTAAAATCAATAAGAATCACTTTTATACCTAGAATTTATGTTTCAATTTTATCATGAAAAAAAAACCTTAGCAGAAATTAAGGGATCAACTATAAGCTGGTTTCTTATTCAAACGATCGGGACTAATAGAACCCCTCTTTGAATTATCATGGTGAAAAGCAGTTTGATGAAACTAAAACTCAAACCTTAATATAATTATTTTCCTTAAAAACCAGTATTTTCTTAGCTTCAACAATCAGCCACCTCTCAAAACAATTAAATCAATCTTTTAAAGTGCTCTGTTTATTTTCTGATTTTATAAAATAAATAAATAATTAATTAATTAGGACTTAAGCTACGAGCTACCCCGGCGTTAGGTTTTTAAATATTACTCCCAGAATTTTTGTGTTCCATATTATACAACATAGTATGAACCACATTAAAGATCCAGACATGAAATAAATTCTTCCTAACACTACCTATGTTTTCCAAAATGACAAAAAAAACAGAGGAACCATGAAAACACAGTCAAATCTTATTATGACCTAGCTCACACACTGAAACAGCATCAGAACCTATCAGGGGAGTTCTTATCAAAGCATGTAGAGAAACTGTCAGTGTATATATCATATAAGGGAGAAATAAAGACTAGTTCACAGAGGAAAAAAAGAGGAACCATGAAAAACAAAGGTCAAGTTTCGCTCTTATTATGACGCTCACACACTGAAACACAACACTCAGAACACTAACAAGAGAGTTAAGTCAACATATGCAAAAGTTTGTCTGGGTAGGTTCACTCTCTTTCTTATTGATTGGGGTTCATTACACTTTCATTGAGGCGTGCAGCTGCGGCTACAGATGCTGCCACTCCACCTGGATGAATCACCACGTTCGGGTTGTTTTTCATGGCTCCGCACTCATCCTCCTTCGGCATCCTGCCGCGTTACACTTTATCCATAAAGCCAACCTCGCCGTCGCATTCTGCTACCCAAGCAAGTATCACGCCTCATGTTCAAACTGTTAGCAATTTTTTATACAACTTGACTTCTAGGCCACTAATCAATTTGAATATATATATATATATATATATATTGAATATTTGACCCTTAAATCTTAATCACGGTGATTGGTATAATTATGATTTGTATAGTTGTCATTGATTTGTATATTTGTCATTGGTTATTCCTATACTTAGCTCATTCTATTCGTATAAATGGAGCCTTGTTGTAGGATGTATAAAATACACAACAAAATTGCAAAAAGACTTAACTTTTGTATCTTCTCTTTTATCTATAATTTCCCTTTTCGTTCTCATACTCTAACAATATATATATATATATATATATATAAATATATATATTGTAAGGAACTCACCGCTAAGACATCGTTAAGCTTAATCTTGTCCTCGTCCCGAGTCAGACCGGCGTTCGTAGACGCCGCGGACTGAGCTGCAGCTGCAACCCCAATTGGGCTTATGATGTTACTGCCGGTGGCTCTCACCTCTGCTGCTTGGATTGCCGCAGCATCACTCTGCTCAGCATATTCCCCGCACTTTTGTGCTGCTTCTTCAACGATCGCACCCTATTGTGTGCTACCTGTCTTTGTTACAATCAGTTCATTGGACACCAGTGCCAAACCTTTACTCCCAACAACCTAGTAAGAAACCCAAAAATACTTTTTATTAGGTCAAAAAACATACAGCTAGCTCTACAGTAGTTAAGTGCATGAAAATGGGGACAAGACGTTTATGAATGAGAGAAACCTGTCCTGCAAGCAGATTCGGTGATGATACGTCGACCGAGACATCGGTCTCAATTGTTGGTGACCCTTGTCTCCGGCTGCGTCGGTGTGGATCGGTGTGACCGACAAGACCAGCTCTCTCATTGCGGGTGGCGGCAGATTGCATGGTGGCGGCAGGGCCACCCTTCTGGGTCTGTCCAAGCGCAGCAGACTCAGCGAACTGCATCAGAGCAGCATCTTGAGGTGCAACTGGTTTATCAGCCAGGCTTCCGCCACCGGAAAACGTCACCGTACTTTATCGACACAGCCTGGCTGGGGTTGTCGTGGCTTTTCCTGACTCATGATCTAAGGGAACGAATATTCGGTGAGGAGAGGTTTGGAGAGTATATAAAAGGAGGAGGGCATGGTATGCAGGGTCAGGAAGGCAGTGCCACGTTGCGAGTAATCAGACACATGTCAAGCCATGAGAGTCAGTTGTCGACGTGGGCATGAATGTGTCAAGTGGAAAGGGGATTCGTTGGAACACCCATTCGAGTTTCAGGGCCTTCCTGGTGCCACCTGTTGGGGCTGGTTTGCTTGGTTTCACCGCCTCTACAGTGCGCCACTCCATGAACTACACGCCCTCTTCCATCAACACACAATTTTATTAAGATATTTTTATCAGTATTATTTTTGTCCATGATGGCTCTTTACACCAAGTTATTTTAAATTATCTAAGTAATAAATTAATCAGATGAGATCACATTCAATCAATATTCTCCGTAAACGTTAAAATTCATCTTTTTATAATCATTATGCATTATTAACTGGACTTTGACATAATATCATGAAGAGACATTTGTATCACAATAACGTACTAGTCCTTTGGTAATTTACAATAAATATGACGTTGAAAATTATAGGAGTTATTTACCACCATATTAGTTTGTATTTTAGTTTGATCAGTTGCTTATAATTTTAATGTAATTTCATTATATAGCTTTTTTAATGTTGTTTTACTTTATAATGTAATATTATGTTTTATAATATAATTTATTAGTTTAAAAAGCAGTTTCAGGTTTTAAATCTATTTTTATTTATTTAATGCAATTTTATATTGATACTTAAATAAAAATAAAAGTATTTTATATATCATATTTTTAAAATATTCTTATTTTAA